>PVJC01002107.1:0-83186 GCA_004026665.1 Murina feae | reverse complement strand
GGTAAAGATAAAGGAAAGAAGGAATGTGGGAAGGGAGGGAGGGTAGTAGAAAAATGGGAAGAATGATGATGGAACAGAAGTAGGAAATAAGGAGGAAAGAAAAGTTTATAACTGATGAGTCAGTAGGAAAAGTGTTACATAAAGGAGAAAAATTGTGTGAGAGGAAGAAGCCAATAAGGAAGTCAAATACAATTGTGCGGGAAGGGGATAAGATTAAAAAAGAAAGTTAATAGAGGTGACCAGGCTGGCAGGGGAGGGCAGTTAGGGGGATCAGGCAGGCAGGCAGGCAGGCAGGCAGAGTGGTTAGGGCAGGCAGGCAGGTTAGCGGTTAAGAACCAGAGGTCCTGGATTGTGAGAGTCCCCAAGAACTCCATATTGGAGAGGGTGCAGGTCGGGCTGAGGGACCGCCTCCCTGCCCCTCGTGCATGAATTTCATGCACTGGGCCCCTAGTTTAGTAGTAAAATAGGTGGAGGTAATCCCTGCTCTATTGCTACTTATTTGTTTTTGTGTATGTGAACATTCAAGGCTAATAAGCATAAAATATATGTGGTGTGTGAGACCTAGGAATAAATCAGAATGAGCTCACACCTACTTAGTTCTTATTTTAGCCCTGAAATTGACACTTTATGAATTTAGTGTTATCCAAGTAATAATGCCATGTGAAGATGAATACCTAGATTTAAAATGTTAAAAGCTTGTTTTAGAAGGCCAATGAATAACACACTCTCGCTTTTGTATCAGTATTTCAAGTGCTGCTCAGTAGCATATTGATAATGCCGACAGCAGCCATGGATGATAATAAATAGGCATCTTTTATCCATATTAATATACTGGGTAGAATAAACGACAAAAACATCTTTATATGATTTTCAAATGGATTTTGTCATACGTAAGTATTAATATATTTTGTAATGCTGAAGCATTAACATTAAGAAGTAAGGCAGCAGGCTTTATCTTGAGGGTTTTATTTATTTATTTATTTTTTAGTGTTTAGTAGATTTTAAAACCTGGGTATATTTTAAATAATGCTGAAGTCCCTTTAAGAGTAACTGAAGACCACAAATATTCTGGCAGGAATGTTATCCCTACAAATGAAATCTTTATGTAGTCTTTGTAAAAGTAATTGGGTTTAAATTTTACCTCCCCATCCTTTGTCTTAGCACAATGCTTTCATATATCTAGCAGGTTTGATTCTAACTAATTTGATAACCCTAAAAGCACATGCAATTCGTCACAAAGCTGTTACAGAAATATAATTGTAATTGTGGGTTTGAAAAATCATAATTGTACAGAACCCCACTGAGTAGATGATGAAAAAAGGCAGTGATTAAGTGCAGGCCAATAAAGGGGAGAATATAAATCCACAAAGTGAATCTCATGCTACCGAGAGTGTCTTTTCTCATACTTAATTGCTAAAATGCTTTGAGGCACTGAGAAACACAATTCCTTCTACCCAAATTTCACCTTGGATTCCATGTAAGACTTGTTCCAGGGGGCCTGAGTGGCTCAGGCTCTGGAGAGGTGAAATGAACATGGACCTGCCACTGTTTCCCTCCTTACTTGTTTTCTGATTTCTATCCTATATAATAAAAGGCTAATATGTACATCAACCAAATGGCAGAATGACGGGTCACTGTGATGTGCACTGACCACCAGGGGGCAGATGCTCAATGCAGGAGCTGTGCTCAGCCAAAAGCCGGGCTCATGGCTGGTGAGCGCAGTGGCGGTGGTGGGGAGCAGACCTAAGCCATCAGTCAGACATCTCCCGAGGGCTCCTGGACTGTGAGACAGCTTTACTCTAATGTTGTTTACCATCAGGCGTCCATTTATTTCTGGTCATAGGCTGTATCTTCGTAAGTTTAAGCATAAAACACAATCTTTTATTTGTGTCAGGGCAAACCTATTCCTTTCTATCTTTTTTTTTTTTTTTAATTGAATTTAGGTCTGCCCTCATTATCAGGAATCTGGTTACTTGAATCCCAGTGTTAGATTTTTCTTAAGAAAACATTGCTTCTTAACTGCACCATAATTACTGTTACACTAGGATTTACAAGTAATGCTTTTAGTAGTTTTAGTGTCACTGACAAACAAATAATATTATTATTAGAAATATATTTATTATTATTATTATTATTATTATTCTCAACTCTTTGCTGAAAGACAGACAGTAGGGGTGGGGATTGGTAAAAGCATTCGCCATTCAAGGGTCCTGTTTGCTCATCTTCTTGGATGCGGTGTAGGCATTTACTTCGGGGGTGGGGGGGGAGAAAGTTTCTGTGTGGTCATTCGTCGTCATCCTATGAATTTGGGACACATGAGGATGGGAAATAGGGTCTTAAGTGGCCAATAATCTCTAGCCCTGAGCCTGTACTTTGCAAGGGCTGGTATTTGATGTGCTGAGATCAAAGATGCCAGGACAAGCATAGGCCGCTTGGAGATATAGCAGATAGGCGTGTTCAGCATTGGAAAAACGAGGAAATGCTACTACACATGATTGAATTTCTGGAGATCCTGGAGACATTTCCCAAATTAATGAGGTTACCCAATTTTCTGAATTGATGTTTGTGTATAAAGGATCAAAAAATGTTAAGAATATGTAACAATGGGATGTGCTTCTTGGCTGGAGAAACACACAGTCTGTTTTGGAAAGAACACAGGCCCACGGGTTGGCACAGGCGTGACAGTTACCATCCTCTTAGACAGATGTGGTCACAGTGCACCATCTGAATATCAGAAGGACACAGAATCAACAAAGGAGGTTGATTTTCAACAAAAGAACCGTGATTTTTGAGAACTGCACAGGTCACTCCAGGATTTGTAGCAAAGGTCAATCCTAGTAGCTGGATATGGACACATTGTAGGAGTGGTAATAGTCCATTTAAAGAGGCTATTTATGTCAGTAAAAAAAAAAAAAAAGTTGGGACTTTAGAAGCAACCATTCAAATATATATATATATACCTTGCAACCAGTTTTTGTTATAAAGAATATTTTGTCCGTGTGTAGTTTTTTCAAAGGCCTCATTATCCAAAAGACAAATTCAAAATCTTTTTAAGGAAGGGACAGTTGCCAACATGAACCTTGATACCCAGAGGTTGCCAATATACTGGGTGTTTTGTCTTGGAATGGTTAAACTTTTACCATCTTTCTTGAGGTCAGCACATAGAGTAGTTGAAATGTATTGAAATCACACTTACTCTTTAAAGTTCTGTGATAGGTTCAGCATCATTTTTTGAAATAAATCTTTATTGTTCAGATTATTACAGATGTTCCCCCTTTTTTAGCTCCCCTCCACCTAGTTCACCCCCCCCATGCCCTTACCCCCGCCACTGTCTTCATCCATGGGTGTAAGATTTCTGTCCAATCTCTTCCCACACCCCTCACACCCCCATTCCCCAGAAGAATTATCAGTCCACTCCCTTTCTATGCCCCTACTTCTATTATATTCACCAGTTTATTCTGTTCATCAGATTGTTTTTATTGACTTGTTATATTCACTTATTGATAGATATGTATTTGTTGTCACTTTGTTGTTCATAATCTTCAGCATCATTTTTAGCACAGGTGTTATCAATCTGTGTGCTGGCTACCGGTTAGCCTATGTGATTGGTTTAAGCCCCACAGACCTGACTGTATGCTGATTTATGTAATTACATTCCTATCTGGTCTCCACATTTGTCTGGAAAGAATGTATCAGCTTGAGGTGAGGGGCATAAATGTCAAAATAAAGTTTCATTCACCCTGTCTACTCCTACATTTGGAATCTGTAGCCTGGTAATGAAGACTCTAATTGAAATTCTACTAAGTATTTTACTGAAAGTTTTAACAACAAAGTTAGCAGAGAGGGGGACCAGAAACCCAAAATCTAAGTGTAATTTTTAACTAAATTGTCAGGAATCATCCATTCGGTAGAGGCTTACCTATGAAAACTCGGTGATTGTTAGGTGCCTGTTACATTGTGTTTGCCCCTGAGAGTTAATAGCTTCCAGGGTCCGGGTATTCAGGGAATTAGACTCCGAAGATAATTCGGAAAGAGATAGGAAGGTATCTGTGACCACAGAGGGAAGAAGAATACCTCAGTGTTTGAGGCAGTACCATTCACTCTCGCCCCTTTGCCCTGTTTCATTCGAGCTCATTATCCAGCGGGCCTCCGGCTCCCTGTCCCTTCCTCTGTCCCTCTCCTCGCCTCCCCCTGGGCCTCCGTGTCGGTCTTCACACTGTCACACCTCTCAAAGGGCCTTCTCTGAACCTGTGCCATCTGGAGCACCGGCCCCTTATCTCGGTGCTCCGCTGACTTGCCTCCTTTGCTAATCTCTTTGGAAGACTTATCTCTTCTTTTTGGCCTCCGCTCTGTTCATTTATTTCTGCTTCTATTATTACATTGACAACTCTCCCATTGGGTCGGGCAGTGAGGGATGTGCTGTTGAACGGATGGGGACCTTTCACCGGAGACAGCACGGCAGCCCTCATTTGCCAGGATGAGTGGCTTCTCCTGCACATAGACCTGGTAAAGGCATCGCAGGTTAAAATCTGAAAATCAAGTGCAGCTCAGTTTTGTCCCCTGAAATCAGTCGTTTTCTTTTGCTCATTATCGTGTTTTTGGAGTATGATGGGTTCTAGGACAGGCGTGGTCATTGGATTCAGGGCTGTGAAATACCTCCTGTTTAGGTAAATTGGGTTGAAGGGAGGTCCAGGTGGGGCTGGGATGGCCGGCTCCGCCTTTAAGTCTGCTCTGAGGGCTTAAGAAAAAAACAGACTTCTATTACGTATTAATGAGTAGGAATGCTGAGCCATTTTTTACAGATTTTCCTTCATTTGTTTGCATTAACTTTAAGAATGCTTTTGAGGACTTAGTTTAGTGAATGAGAAATAGCATATAAACACACTCATGGAAATATTTGCCAATATCCCATCCTGTTAAACATTTCACTGTATTAGAATTGTTTTTGTTAAACTAAAAATGGTTTTCTAAATGTAGTATGCAAATAAATTGAGGATTGTAGGAATAGCACTAAGATTAACAAAGCCTGTAACTTTAGAAATTGATAATAATTTTATTAAAATAGTAAATTCTATGGGAAGATCATGATCCCAAACTATTCCCCATTTACAATCTATACTGAATAATAGATTACTGTCTTTCAGATTTCAGCTCTTCTTTGTTGAAGGATTCAATAATTTTAATATGCATTACTTACACATATGCTGCTGTGAAAATGAGGACAAGCCAGCAGTTTCTGAATATTAGAAACACCTATCATAGTATTTTAAACTAAAAAATAAATGGAGTTGAAAATTAAGCTAGTTAATATGTGTAGTGATATTTACACTCTCCTAAATAGTTTGTCGGTTTACTTATTTATTGCTATGTACTTACTAGTGTAAAATTCACCTTCACATTAAAGAGGAAAGCAGAATATTGCAAAAAAAATGTACTATCACAAACTATAAGCAGCAAAAATGGTTTTCTATTCTAGAAAAGTTTTTGACAGCACACCAGTCTAAATTTCATGTTAGTGTGTTAGCATAAGTAATAAAGGAAGAAATATGAACTACTTTTTGAAGAATTGCCACACACATCTATTTATAGTGAGTTAAACCTTAGGAATATGGATGCCATTTGTTTATTCATTCCTTTATTATTTTAACAAACTGTTTTAAAGCATTTACTCTACACGAACCAGACACAGATCTGGGCATTGCGATTACAAATATACAAAGTCCCAGAGGTCAGTGGGGAATAAAGTGAGACATGTGTAATACTTGAACAATAAAGATAATTTTTTTTAAAAAATGAAATAGAGAGCCCTAGCTAGTTTGGTTCAGTGGATAGAGTGTCGTCGGCCTGTGGACTGAAGGGTCCCAGGTTCGATTCCGGTCAAGGGCATGTAGCTTGGTTGTGGGCACATCCCCAGTAGGGGGTGTGCAGGAGGCAGCTGATCAATGTTTCTCATCAATGTTTCTAACTCTCTATCCCTCTCCCTCCCTCTCTGTAAAAAAACCCAATAAAATATATTTTAAAAAATGAAATAGACGAAGTCCCTGCCCCTAATATCTTTCTAAAAGACAAGTATTTTTGGAAAGACTGTTTATATAACTATAAGGATATTGTAGAGAATATATGATTTTGGCATTATTTAAAAATAAGATTTTCATGTAGAGCTATAACTGTCCCACCACCATCAAGACACATGCTTAGACTCCCTTTTGCAGACCTGACCCGACTGTAAAATGTCTCGTTATCTAGGACAGCTTATTTCCCGATGAGGTGGTGATGGCTTTTTACGTTTCAGCATTCTCAAGAGGATGTAGCCTGTGACCCTTGCACTAGGACATGTTTAATTAGTCATTTCTTGGGTGGACGTTCCACTCTGGATATTGCCAGGATAAAGTTTGAAGGTGAGAGTGCTTTGAAGAAAACAAAGAATGCTGACACATAGTGTACCTTCAGTTGATGGTGTCAATGGTAGAATTCAAACTTTATAAGAATCAATGAGAACAGTTATTGTAAAAAACAAACATGAATAAAAATCGAACCAAGAGTGTTAATGGTATAGCTCAATTACAGTACGGATTGTTGTTTATCTTGAGTCAGCTTACTACAAAATGTACTGTACTGCAGTTGGGAGTCATTTGGGAATTAAAAATCCCAATTGATTTCCACACCCTGAGAAAGGGATAAGTAGTACAGTGAACCTGTATCATCTGCTGCTGAAAAATGTGTTTAAAATTCTTAGTTTAGCATTCATCTGTATTACACTCATGAGAGTCTTTGCAAAAGGTAGCAAGATTATTTTCTTCTGATGTGAACAGATAAAACCGTAGGAGCAGACAGCAGATCAGATAATATCTTTGTTTTTTAAAGAGAGATTAAGTAACTCCCTCCAGAGATTCCAGAATTTTCAGATTATGAAGTACATTATGTAACTTCATACACCAATGTGGACGGCAGACAGATTCTTTAATTTTTTTTGGAAAGGCCTTGTAGCGCACTTAATCTACAAATCCTTTCCGGAAGGCGGGGGGTGGGGTGAGGGAGAAGTACATCCTGTTAGATTTGGTGACATAAAGGTCAAAAGATAAACTGTAAGCGATACCTGTGTTTATTTTTTTGACAGTGTTAAATTAGCAACCCCTCAGACCTCTCCGGGAGAAGTACAACCTGAGTAATTGAACATGTCACTGGGGACTATGCTTGGTTAAGCTGATTCCTATTATGTTGACTTGTCAGGGGCCACTAATTAAAGCTGAAGAGCGATGCTCATTAGTGTCTGCGAGATGATTCAAAGAGTAAGAGGGAGAAGTCCTTGAGGCGCACCTGCAAAAGGCAGGCATTGCATGGAGGTGAGCGCAGACGGACTGGCTTGCTTTTCCGCTGTGTAAGCAGTGCAGCCATAAAAGGGATGCACTAAATTAAGTGTTGCAAATGTATTCTCCTCAACTGAGATTTTAAAATGCATTTTACTTCTGCCTTTGAATGTAATTTTGTTCCATGTAATCATATTCTGCTCAATTATGTTTTTAATGCTATAGAAGATGTTTCAGAAAACAGAGGCAAGTCTATTCAGAGGCACTTTGAAAAAAATGTTATACTAGTAATCATTTCATTCATTCTACTGGAAGCATCATAATATTCCAAATCTGCTTGCTTCTTTGAACTCTCAATACCTAGCAGTAAAACATGGGAATTATCCAGGTTTAATGATAAAGGCTGGAGAAGCATACATTTGCCATATTTACTTTGCCAAAATGGAAATGAAAAATTTAATGTATATTTAATGTTAACAAAAGCACATATAGTACACAAATACTGGCTCGAGAGAAGCCTAGAAGAAAAGGATACCTAAGTGTAGAATTTAGAATTTAAATTTATCACAACCTGAGCAAGCTGTAGCCTATTTTTTTTTTTTTAAGCAACCAATACTTTTTAGCACTGGAATGGTAAGGGAACTTGAATCATAAAGCCATGAAAAGTTTTTGATTCTTTTCTTTTCAAATTTGTCTTAGGTAGGTTCAATTTTAATAATTCATCATAGAATTATCCTCTTCAAATATTTTTAATTTTTTGGAAAATTAAGACAAAATAATTCATCGAACACACATACAGAGGATGTTCCAAAAATGTATGCACAGTGAATAATTACTAATTCCAATGGGTTAAATCTGAAAATAAGCATCAATTGAGCATATATATCTATATCTATATCTATATAGATCTATCTATCTATATATATATATAGATAGATAGATCTATATAGATATATATCTTCTATTTTATCTATATATATATAGATATATATCTTCTATTATATCTATATCTATATAGATAGATAGATCTATATAGATATAGATATATATCTTCTATTTTATCTGGTTTTGAAAGTGTTTTGCAGTGGTGAACTGGCCTTTTCGCTTCCAGTGTTGTGACCATGAAACCCATCCTTCCTACTTCAGCTGGAGGAATGTGTGTGTCTTTCACAAGATCTCAGAGTTAAGGATGGAGGCTTTAGCTGGGCCCAGAGGTCCTCTGGGTACATAGCAGAATTCAGCCTTGAAGGGGGTTCTTCCTGAACCCGAAGTTCGCAGCGCGTGTGTCACTCATATACCTCCTAAGCTTGAAAGTATGTGTTTCTCTCTTCCCCATTGATCTGAGTCCCTCAAGGGCAAGGACTGGTTCTTGTTAATGTTTTCATGCCCAGTGTTTGGAACTCAGGAAAGGTTGGTTAAACTTAGCCAAGGGGCAGAAGAGACCTTCGGGGTAGTTATAGATTTCCAAGAATACCAAGGGCTTTAGAAATCAACCAGAACAACCTCCCGCCCAGTGCCAAGAATTCCTCTCATGACGTTTTTTTAACAGGTCCTTCCAGGGTTGGTAGATTTCTTGTATCAGAGAGATCACTACTTTACAAAGCAGCTCTTTCTAAATTGCTCCAATTTATGATAACAAATAGTCAGCAGTTAAGAGGGTGGTACTTTACATGAATTTCCATCTAGTGATTGAGATACTAATTATTATTACCTCCTTTTTAGAGATAAAGATGCTGAACTTCAGAGAGGGTGAGTGACTTACCCAAAGCCCCACAGCTAATTAATTAGTGATTGAGCTGGCATGGGAATCCATGTGTGTCTAACTCAAGAGCTGGAATGCTTGGCTGCTATGCCCACAGCTGCCTAATTTTTTTAATTGCTACAAAGCTATTTTTGATTACTTTCCTTTCCAAAAGCCCACTGCTAGTTTTTAAAACTCTCCACAACTCATTTGCTTCCATGAGAAATTGTATATGTATGTGTGTCTCTGTGTGTATATAGTGTATTTTGAGAATCTTTCAAACAAAAGAAGGTAATGAAGAGAAATCACTATATATATATATATATAGAGAGAGAGAGAGAGAGAGAGAGAGAGAGAGAGAGAGAGAGAGAGAGAGAGAGCGCGCAGGCACACACAAGGAGAGACTTTTGCAATATTTGTGATCCATCCAGCCTTCCAAGGTCAATATTGCCCATCAGATTGTTGCTCCATAATAGCGACATGAAAAGCAGTGCCAAGAACAAGTGGCTTCCTTGAGTGTAGCTGGTAAAGCTTGAATTTGCATTCAGTACTTCCTATATCTTAAATCTTATTCTGAAGGGCCCTTTTCAATAAGGTATTCTAGTAGACAGGCTAGAGATTGACCAGGATACGTAGGTTTGTGTTAACTAGCTGGAAAATTTGGATGGTCCACACAACTTCAGGAGAAGATTTTAGGTATTAAAAATGGGGGTGGGGATGAGGATGGAGAATCCCTTTGCTACTGATCTTCTAGGGTAATGTTATCTATATATGAGAGCATTCTCTTTACCAATTTATGTGTTGAAACTTTTGACTCTTCCTTAGAAGAGATTGTGATATTAATGCTATCACCTGACACAGTGTATTTTCCTAAGATGTGTCATGTTAGAAACATTATCAATATTGACTCTCCTGACAATGATATAACACTGAATACATATTGATGTGCATGAAGAAGACTGACTCTGCTTGAAATTGAGAGGGTCAGTCCTAAGCCTTGAGCATTTTTTTTCTCTTAAAGGTTCCTTATTGACATGAAGGGGATGGGGGGGGGTGTATATTTAATTAGACATTTTCATATTTAAGTGAATGTATTGATTACAAATGGAACAAGCTCAGCTTCCACATTAAGTCCTAAATTTCAACAATTTATCTTTGTGATAGAATGAGATAAACCCATTTTATATCCTGCCCAGTATGTCTCTGAACTGTTCCTTTAAAATATGTGAAAGCTCCATTGAACCAATTTTTACACTACTATTAACCAGGGTAATCAGTGTTAGCACACTACTTCACCAGCTCAGTGCCACTTGTCAGTAATCTGACAGGGCAAATTTCAGATCTTCCTCACAAAGGCTTTCCTCTGTGAGGGGAAGGAGCCCGTGCTTTTAATTGCCAGCAATCAGAAGCTTATGTGCCTAAGGCCGGCATTCTCAACGAGACAGCAGAGGTTATGCTGAGACTGTTTCCCATCCCTTACTAATTCTTTCATGAATCCGAATATAGCCTTGTTTGCCAATACCTGAAACTTTCATTACAGACTTACTGGAGAGTAAGATGTCTGTTAGGAAGTTAAGAGTTTAACGTTAAGAGTTAAGGGTTAGCCTGGCCGGTGTGGCTCAGTGGTTGAGCATCCACTTATGAACCAACAGGTCACGGTTGGAGCCCTGGTCGGAGCACATGCCTCTGTTGTGGGCTCCATCCCCAGTAGGGTATGTGCTGGAGGCAGCTGATCAATGATTCTTTCTTATCATTGATGTTTCTAAATTTCTCTCCCTCTCCCTTCCTCTCTGAAATAAATAAAACTATTTTTTTAAGAGGTAAGGGTTTTCAAATGTGGTTCTACCGGCCTCTTTTCCTCTATGTCTTGGTATGCATATTTCTGAAATACCCTCTCTGCTTCCTCAGTCCTCCAAAACCAACCAAGTTTTGTGTTCAGGTCATTATAGCGGTTCAAAGCAGAAAACAGAACCCAAAAGGCCAGTTCAGGTACGGGCAGTAGACAGGGAGTGGTGAGGAGATGTTCACATAGAGGCTACTGGTCTGCAGGGTGCAGCCTTTACTAAAGGGAGTCGATCCGGATACACGGGATCCCTTTGGAGGAGAAGAGGGAGAGAAAAGAGGCCCGAGAAAGATGTGCAGGTTCTCGCGAAGCTGAATATCATGATTGCTTCCTCTCAGGACCACCTTAACAATATGTGATGCTTAAGATCCCAAAGCTAGGGACAGGAATTCACACCCAAGCTGCTCTAAGCACAGCCATGCACTTGGACCCCATTGATTCCCTGGCCCGGCTAACGCTGGGGAGACTGGGTGGTTTTCCTTTACCCTAGATTAAAAGAAAGGGAGAAAAGAATGGAATCATACATAGTCCCTTTCCGTCCCTGACTTAAAAACCAGAACAATCTGACACTCAGAAAGTCATTTTAAGAAAATATGGGTAATAAAAACATCTTTTAAGTTTTTGCTGTTTGATATGGCATTTTAATGATTTTATCAGACAAGAATTATACTACTTGATATATTTCTTAATATAATTAAAAAGTAAAATTAAGTAAACTTCCCCTAATTTGGATGCTAGATTAAAAATCTAATTTCTAGGAAATTACTAAGTCACTGATAAACTTCAAATGTAGTTGACAATTGTGCTGGCAGTTTTATTATTTCAGCATTTGAACCGAGCCTTTGAGGGGAAAGCTAACACGGGATTCAGATTTTTTTTCTCAGAATTACTTACTAACCACTCTTGTCTGTCCTTGCGGACATTTGCCCTTCTTTTCACCAACCTGGATCTAGAATGCATCTGCGCTCTGTGTTGAAAAGTTAGCGAGTTTCAGGGAGAGTAGCAGCTGTTAACCCAGCTCACAGTGTTGAGTAGTTATGGAGACAAACTGCTTTGTCCAAGTTTACAGTGTCTGTTTGTATTGAACGATTGTAACTGTAGATAACGTGAAAACATGTTTAAAGCTCTTTAAATTCAAAGTTCACCTTACACATTGAAAACTGCGTGCATGTGTGTGTGAGTTACATTTTTACATACCAAGAGCATTGCATTTATGTTTTTCTCTTCTTTGTCCGTTGGACAGATTAGTGTTTTTTGGAAACAGTAAGGATAAAACATGTCAAATGCAGAGTGACTTATAAAGCCAATACTATTATGTAAGAGCTATTATATTTTTGAAATCAAATCAAATAGCATCCAAGTGTTGCTTAAATATATTGGAATACTGATTTGATTGTTAGAGAAAGTCACCTCTTGGTACAAGGATTTTCTGAGTTGTTTTTTTCATTTTTGTAGCTAGCTGTGACATTCTTATTAAAGACATATTGCAAATGAATGTTAAAGATGTCCTAGTATGTATAAATGCATGTATGTATACAGAGACATTTCTAATGAAATGAGATTATTTAATTATATGTATATTTCAGTTTGTGGCATATTTCTTTGGAACATTGATTTGTGCCCACCCTTAGTCTTTTCTAAATAGGCTCTAATACATAAATAATGCCAGGTCCAGTTTACGATTTGGACACTTTGAAAATTACTTTTGTTTTTCCTTAAGGAGGGATGATGATAAATAAAAGGCATGCTATTGTATTTTTTTTCAGATTATAAACTATCTTATTTCGTCTACAGATTTTTATTGTATTCTGTGGTATCTGGGGATAAAATGATCAAAATTGCTGAAATGAATTGTAATACATGTATTTCACTCATATGTCTTTTTATTCATTTTCACATCATTGAATCTATTCTTAAAATGGAACAGTGGGACTATTTGTCCTGAAACTTTGATTAATGGTTGTATAAAGTATAATTAAAATATGCTATGAGATTGACTGATGAGAAATGATTAGGTGTGTTGGATTATTTCCATCAATCTAAACTGAAGCCTCATCTAAAATATGTGTAATGAAATGACTATCCAGTTTTAATATAATAATTTTAGCAACTACAGAATATTGTCTAGATCTGTTTAGTTTTTATTTTGGCTTTAGTTTCAAATAGTTTCGAGAGTAAAAAGAGTTAAGCAATTGTCATCATTGAATATTTGTTGTGGTTTAATGACTATCTTTAAGATTATTAAATTGTGGCTACAATGGTCGAGGCTCTTAGGTAGTATAATGAGAGATATGAATTATCCAGATGGAAATTGGAGCCATTTAAGAAAACACAGTGTTAACTATTGAATTTGAACTCATTGACCATTTCGTCAAAGCACTATTGAATTAGAGGAAGGAAAGGTCTAATTCATGTGGTTTAATTGCACCAGTTACCACACGGACATCAGTAGAAGAAACTCCAGTATGGATCCACAGCAGCATCCTACGTTTTTTTCACTTCCGCATATTTGACCCTCAAGGTGGTATTTCTCCTTATGCTTGGCTGTATGTAGTAGGAGTCATTTCTGACAGAGTGAAAGGCACAGAGAAAAAGCGGTGTAAGGAAGTATCCTCTCAAACCATGCAACTGTCCCAAGCTCAGAAACTGCACCCAAAAGCTGCCAATGATAATGAGATAAAGAGGATTTTGTTTGAAAGATTCTCAAAATACAATTGTTGAAAAAACACACAACTTTTTTACTTATCTCAAGCCCTTTAGATGTCATGTACTATCTGCATTTTAAATGGCTGTACTTAATAGTAGGAACCTTAAAACTATATATGAAAAGATGGAAACAAGTTTTTTTTCCCTCCTTCTTCCTCTCTACCCTCCTCTCCTCCCCCAGTTACAAGGTTCAGTTGCTTGTAAATTCTGAAGTCCATTCACTGCAGTGGTTCACAAAAGGAAAAACTAAAAGCCCCACAGAAGTTACACTTTCCCAGAGAATGAAGTAATTACATTTATAAGGTCTTGTGTTCTAACTGAATCAGATGTGAAGCATTGGTGGACTTCAGTGCCTCTCTCTCGGGCAAAAATGGCTGCGCTTATGATGCTGTTGGTATAAATAACTTCGTGTCTGTATGACTGTTGTCCATTGCTGGATGCCTATTAATTTAATTGAGCAAAGTGGTACACACAAATTTTAGTTACTATTTCCAGCTATTATTAGGAGAAATTTGCTTCCACACGGGGATGTTAGCTAAAACACTGCTGATGCCTCAGCTGATGTTGAGGAGACACAAGAATCAGAGTTCAGAGCCTTCCTGACACTTCTACCTGCACATGATCCAGCATCAGTTAGGTCATGATGGTGTGTTCTTGAGGTCCAGGTGGGAAATACTTTATATATTAGTTCGTTAAATTCTCACAGCAATCCCAGGAGACAGATATCATTACTGCCATTTTAGTGGTGAAGAAAATGAAGTCTGAAGAAGGCAAGGGCTGCTTGGCAGTGGGCTGGAACTTGAATGTGAGATCTGGGACCAGACCTTTCCTAATAAGATTGGGTCTCTTCTGCTTCCTTCCCTTTGTTATGTCCAGCCAGTGACACCTTAGGGATTTGGCATTATTTCCCTTTTGGCCTAAAATTTTCTTTAAATCCCTTGATATCTTAGGAAGATTTTACTTCATGTTTCAGAGACATTTTTGTTTATGTTGCCTCATTCAGTTGTAAGTAATGATTTAAAAAAAAACACATCTTACTGTTTAGGATCTTTGTACTTTTATGTTTTATTGGAGGCCCAATGCATGAAATTTGTGCACTGGGTGGGGGGGCAGGCGTGGCTCAGGGCATGCTGTACCCTCTCACAGTCCAGGAGCCCTCAGGGGATGTCTGACTGCTGGCTTAGGCCTGCTCCCTCGACCGCCACTGTGCTTGCCAGGTGTGAGCCCAGCTTCTGACTGAGCAGTGCTCCCTCTGTGGGAGCACACTGACCAGCAGGGGGCAGCTCCTGCATTGAGCATCTGCCCCCTGGAGGTCAGTGCACATCATAGCTACCAGTCATTCCGTTGTTGGGTTTTGTCTCTCTGACACCCCCTAAGGGGTCCCGTATTGTGAGAGGGCGCAGGCCAGGCTGAGGGACCCCACCAGTGCACAGGAGGGGCATGAATGGTTGGCCAGCTGAGGAAGGATCTTGGGAGGGCTCCAGGGTGTGACCAGCCTGTCTCACTAGTCCCAATCGGCTGGACGCCAGCAGCAAGCTAACCTACCAGTCAGAGTGTCTGCCCCCTGGTGGTCAATGCATGTCGTAGTGACAGGTCAACTGCCCTCTGGTGGTCAATGCACATCATAGCAACTGGCTGACCAGTTGACTGTCTGCCTCCTGGTGGTCAGTGCACATCATAGCATGCAGTTGAGTGGCCTTAGCATATCATTAGCATATTACGCTTTGATTGGTTGAATGGCCAATTGAATGACCAGACATTTAGCATATTAGGCTTTTATTATATAGAGTTATTAAGAGCGTTGTCAGAGTATGTGAAGCCAGCACAAGCACCTGAAATATAGGTAGAGCAGTTTGAGGTAACTTATTCCTTAAACTGTTTTGTCAGAGCAAAACCTTAGGATTTTGTAAAATGGTTAAATGATCTACAAACTGATTAGAGGGCCATTTTAAAATCCAGACTAAATTAAATTAGACTTAATTATTTTTAAGTGAAGTCATGTTTCATTTTTGGTTCATTTTAGTTTGACCTTGGTGAATAAAAAGAGAAAAGACTTTTGGCTTTAAACAAATCACCAGAGTGAATCTTGAATGAAGAGAAAAACAGGACATCATTTTTCAATTTGGTAAAAAATTAGGCTCAATTTTTTAAAACTTTATTTTGGTAAAATCTTTTCTTGTATTCACTTGCA
Organism: Murina feae; assembly: GCA_004026665.1. NCBI lineage: Eukaryota > Metazoa > Chordata > Mammalia > Chiroptera > Vespertilionidae > Murina > Murina feae. The sequence continues at coordinate 67,398 of PVJC01002107.1, read as the reverse complement.
TAGACTAAAATTAAAGAGCTGGTTGTTTGCACAAAATAAACACTTGGATCTTTCAGAAGAAAAAGGACAGATGGCTAAAAAATGGAGAAAAATTAAGATGTCTCTGTAAAGCTAATGACTTGACAATTTTTTTAAAAATATATTTTATTGATTTTTTACAGAGAGGAAGGGAGAGGGTTAGAGAGTCAGAAACATCGATGAGAGAGAAACATCGATCAGCTGCCTCTTGCACACCCCCTACTGGGGATGTGCCTTCAACCAAAGTACATGCCCCTGACCGGAATCGAAACTGGGACCTTTCAGTCCGCAGGCCAATGCTCTATCCACTGAGTCAAACCTGTCAGGGAATGACTTGGCAATTTTTAAGTCATTTCTAATCTTGAAAGAAAGAAAATATATGAAAACTGGATATTAGAGGTGGATGTACATAATGCAACAACCAAGGTAACAGAGCTCCCATAAACCAAAACTTACTTTACTCTTTATCTCCTGAGTGTGGTCCACTAAGATCTTTGAAGCTGTGAGTTTTCTGTAAGACTATGGCTGGTTCCATATGAGAGTGATAATAGAGATAACAGTAATGCAGTGGCTCCAAGTGGTTTGAAAATATCCTGTCTTTTTCTCCTTGCCCTTTTTCCTTTGGGTTTTCACATCCCTTAGGACACCAAGCTGCTTCAAAACTGTCTCGTAATGACTCCATGAAATTATTTGTGTCAAGGATAAGGAGAGTGTAGATTCTCTGCTTTTTGCCAGCATAAAATAAATGCATGGGTTTTGTTTCCAGGTTTTTGTGTGTGTGTGTTTCTTTGTTTTTCAGTAAATCAAAAGGACAAAGATAGTGCTGGGCTTTTCCTCATGGAACCGTGATCATTTTAGAGTAGGTTATATTGTGGGATTTAAATTTGTTTAATTATAGCATTGGATAGTTCTCTTGGAATAATAATAGTTAGCGTTTATATAGCCTGTTTCATTTCATCTTCAAAGCATTTCACAAGCACTAATTAATTCTCACAACATGCCTGTAAGGTGGGTAAGTATCATCATCCCCATTTTACAGATGTGGAAATTGATGCAAACAAGCTATGAATTGCCATAGGCCACAAAGGGAAGTCAGAGTGGGAAACCAGGATGCAAACAGGGGAGTGGCTGGCACCTAAGTCCTCTTTCTTAGCCCTAAATTAGGTCTAATTCCTCCCCATCTTCTCATCTCTCTCTCTCTTTTTTTTTTTAAGTCCTGAAAGGGACTTTGTGTGGTCTTTTCCTTTTCAGTCTCCTTTTAGAAAGTAGTTTTTTTAACACTGCCCCAGAAATAAATAAATCATCTTAGTATAACAGCTTTAAAGACCTAATATGTCTAATCAGGATATAAATATTTCGGAAAGTCAGGAAATGAATTAGGTTTGAGTGCAAGAAAGGATTCCAAATTACATTCTGCCTAATAAATATTGTGTTCGTAAACAGTAAAAGTAATGATAGTGATTAGTTCACAGTACCCAATAAAACATGTATTTAAAATGAACCTGACCAGGCATTTGTATGTCATCCTGACTGATGTGTACATAGTCCATTCTTTGAAAAATCAAGGCACTCATTTGAATTGTAAATTGCCAACATTGTAAATTGTAAATTGCAGGCGTCTTATTGTGCTGAGATGTGACAAATTACAAATGGGATATTGGCTGGGCTTCCATATCTTACATGTCTCCTTCTTGCTGCTACCATTCCCATTCATCACTTTTGCCGAAGCTCATGGAGACTTGTCCTGGACGTGGAAAGGACACTAAGTTGCATTGTTGGCATTGGCAGGGCTCTGCGTGGCCTCGCTGACCTCCACCTTTTTATACTGGTGTAATTCCGTACTGTGCTGCTACTCCTTTTGGGTCCTGCTGAGTGTGGATGTGAGAGGTTCTGGCGTCATTACTGCCTGACAGCTCCCTTAATAAATACTGGGTTACAGTCCAGAATTTGGGCTGAAATGTGTCATGTAGATGTTAAAATGGAATGTGGTCTTCAAGAGACAATCCGTATCAGAATAAAAAATGTACCAAGTGTATTCTTAATCCAGTCTGTCATTTTTACAGTCGAGGAACCTGAACACTGAATGCTGGTAAACGTGGGTCGTTGAAGACGAGGCAGTCTATGCGATTGTCAGAGCTAGAGAACGTAGTGTTTCCAAGTGGAATGCTTGACCTTTTTACTGATTTAATTTTTTTAAGTGTTGATAGTTCATAAAAAAACAAACAAATCACAAATTCTGCATATAATTTTAGAAGTGTGTGTAGATATAGAGGTTACTTTTTCATATGGGTAATGTACCGCCTTGGCATAACCAATAAAAATTGGTTACACTAGAACAGAGATTAGTTACAGCTTTTTGTTTCTTATAGTTCATAGTGAAGCATTACTGCTTTATTGACTACAAGGTGATGTTGAACATTGTGCTCTATGATGATGAAGAAGGGTGCATATTAAGAAAGTACAGTAGAAACTCTCTTAACCCATCTCTGTCTGGCCAGTGTTCTCTGAACCTCCTGCTGCCTGACGTCCACAGCATGCTGAGTGCCTTCAGATCGTGAAATATATTCTCTCATGTAACCTCAGTACACTTCTGCTACTGCCAGTCAGCCTGTGTGTGTACCAGGAGTCAGTGGGGATTTCAAACCCATTATGGCATTTGGATTTATTATTATATTATATATGATTTCAGTATATGTATTTATAAAAATAATTTAAATATTATATACATGGATGATATCTAAGAATGGAAGGTAAGTTCTATGAATGTGAAAGTAAATGAAAAATATCATAAAAATATACTAGTTGAAGTATCAAATTAAATATGGATGAGACCATTTTAAAACATTAGGCAAAAGATCACGAGGATGTGGAAATTTCAGAGGATACAGTAGGTTCATGGAAGAATGACAACTTGGTATCTAATTGCAGGCCTCTTGTGCTGAGATGTGACAAATTACAAATGGAAGATTGACAAAAAATATATTTTAGAGGTCTTGTGATATGAAATGATTATACTGAATAATAAAATAACTGATTAAAATTAAAAATGATACAGCCCTGGTCGGTGTGGCTTAGTTGGTTGAGGTGCCGTCTCCTGCATCAAAAGGTTGAGGGTTCGATTCCAGGTCAGTGCATGTGCCTAGGTTGTGGGTTCAATCCCCTGTTGGGCTCATACAGGAAGGTAGCAGATCAGTATTTCTCTCTCTTTCTCTCCCTCCCCTCTCTCTAAAATCAATAAGCACATCCTTGGGTGAGGATTTAAAAAAAATATTATATAGGCATTTTTTAATGATTCCCTATTTCAGCTGATTTCTCAAGTAACTGACAACTTGGTTAGTAAACTGGTAAGGTGACTTTCAGAGGAGATAGAAGATCAAGAACTACTACTCACAGGGCTTTATTTTTTTCATTCCATGCACATAAGACCACCAGTCGTCAACTGGTTGTTTTGAGTTCACTTAGCTTTATAATATTATTTGTTTTTTTTTTAATTTTAAAAACATTATTAAATTTATTGGGGTGACATTGGTTAATAAAATTATATAGGTTTCAAGTGTACAATTTTATAATATATCATCTATATATTGCATGTTGTGTTTACCCCCCAAAGTCAGATCTCCTCTTGATTTTTTTATATCCCTTAATATTTACCAATGTTTTGCTGCATTTTCGTACTAATTACAGACTTTTCCAATAATATTCTACTTTATCACGTGTGTATTTTAGAATATGAACACTTTACATAAGAGTGATCCTTGTGTTGTTTGCTATTTTGTACAGGAACTTTAAGTATTGGTATTTTTTTCATGATGGGCTTTATAACCTGAGAGAAACACAGCCAGATTATACACTCTCAGTTCTGAGGGCTGAAGGGCAGTTGGCTGCCTGAGGAACAGAACAGAAACTCGGCAGTTACGAGATGATTATCTGGGATTTGAAGATTCCTTGCCAATCTGTGCCCAACCGTCATTCAACAGAAGAATAATCCGTACTGATTGTGAAGAATTGGAGAAGCATCAGTCTTAGGAACAGGCTTTTGGATACTGGATGATGACTTGTTGAAATGGCACGAGTCATCCAATAACATGAGAAACTGAGAGAGGGTGGACTTGGATATGAGGATTTGGAACTGGTGGCAGAAATTGTTAATGGAAGCTAAAATGATTGAATTAGAGTCCAGATTTTTTTTTGTCTTTAACTTGGAAATTATAATGAGATTGATCCCAGAACGTTCCTTGTAATCCTTGTTGGTACCTTACCAGTGAGCCCATCATGCTGTGTTACAGACATCTCTTTGCTGATGGAGCTCCTGCCTTAGAGCAGGGGAGGGTTCTTTGTTTCCTTTCCCTTTTATTTCTAATATCTGAGATAGTATAGGCCCTCAGTAGATAGTAGTTTAAATCAGGAACCAGAGGAGTATTGTTACAGGTTTACTCCTGGCTTGACTCAGTTTAACATGAAGAAATATTCTTAAGCAGCTAGAACTTAATGCATATACATTTGCATTTTCTTTTCTTTGTGGTTTCTTTTGATGCAGATATTCGTGGTAAGTGAATAATTTGCTTCTTGTGATGTTGTGTTGCCAAGTTTGGTTGAAAAACCAAAAGCTTAAATATAGAAGAACTGAGTTCAAACCATGGATCAATTACCTCTAAAGCTGTGAACAGGTTACATATATATTCTAAACCTCAAATTAGTCACCTCTAAAATAGGAGTTATTATTCCCACTTTTCAGTGTTTTTTAAATATTTACAAATAGAAATTATTAAATTAGAATATAACAAAGCATATGGCATATGGCACATAGTAGGTTCTCAGTAAATGTTTTCTGATTCTAAATATTGCTCACAGAATGGTGACTGAACCTCAGAAGAAATATTTGGAAGCTCACTTTTTTATTTCCTGAAATTGTGGTGATTTTGACACTCACTCTCCACTAAGACATCACTTTCTCAGGGTCATTTAGGTAGTGGCATTGTCTTCCTAACACACACACACACACACACACACACACACACACACTATATATATATATATATCAAAGAATGACCTAAAATACTGAAGTACAAAACAGCACACTGACATAATTCATGAAATTTCCCAACTTTGCTGGCAAAATACAGTCTCTAAAATGTATCAGTAGCATATCTTGTTCAGAGAACAAACAAAATAATACTTAACTATATAATAATATACAGTATTAAATCCTCCTGGGAAAAGAGTTGGTTTTAAATACTTTGAAAAGAAACTTTCAAGTTAGTGATTTACACAGTTAATTATAAACAACAAGGCTTGTAATTAAGTGTTGCCATTTTGGGTGGAATTGGTTTCACCCATCACTAATCCGTCTATCCTTGTCTTTGGCCTTTGAGAGATTACGGGAAAATGCACACGATGAAAAGTTTAGCTTGTCAAGTATAAATTTAGATGCAAAGTCCGGAATATCAAACATCACAAGTGATAATTATCACCACCTGGAAATAATTTGTACCACTGAGTTAGTAAAGAATTCTCCCTGTCTGCTGATGGGAGTTTTTAACCTCCTGATCACTGAAGCACTCCCCACCGTTTACAGTGATGTATCTTGTGGTTCGTTCCCAGTAGTCAACATAGCACCAAGCAATTAGTAGAACACTGGAGGGTAAGTGTTAGCTTGGCAAAATGTAACTAAGACTAAACCAGGAACAAATTAGAAGCAAGGATGATTGTCCAGTTTTTTAGTTAGTCTAAGCCCATCCAGCTCAAATCACCTCTTCCTTCAGGTTTCAATAAGTCTTGACCTTTAGTTTAATCAAATAATCAATAAATAGAAATTTTAAAACCATGACAATTTCTGGATTATATATTAAATATCTTTCATACACATTTTCTTCTATTTTAAAAAAATCATCTCAAAGTCTTAGGGTGAGGCTACTTAATAGGAGACTAAGTTACAGTTCCAAACATGGAGATCAGAGGCTAAATTTTTATAATAAATATGTACAGGTTTTAAATACATTTTACATAGTTGACCTACTTAGACTCAGTTAAGGGCTTTGTGGTGGGAGTTGTTTTTATTTATAATTGTGATAGCTTTATTGAGGTTTTGTGACCATAAGCAAGAGTTGAGTGATATTTCAACTACTTGTATTTAACAAGATTTGATTCCCATTCTCAAACATTTACATATATACTTCTGAGAACACATTTAATTTAATACAATGTAGTGTACACCAAATGAATCATGAGTATGAATATTTTCATAAGTTGTATAAAAAGAAAAACTAAACTCCATGTAAAAGACTTCGAGTGGAAGAACATAGATACTTCAGATTAACTTCTATGTTGATTTAAAATTATATCTGGTTTTTCTCTTTATTTTATAATAATCTTTTAAAGGAGTCATCTAACAGAAAATTTAAAGCAACCTACATCTAATGAGAGACAGGAGGAAGGGAGAGAATAGAATATGTGTGAGCTCCCTCTGTTGCTCTGTAATAGCATTTTGTTCATGATGTATGATGTGATGGGGAGACTTTTGCTAATGTGTCCAAACAAATTGACTTTTTTCCAAAGACAATTTATAACTTTAGTTTAATAGAGTATAAAGGAAACAATCTCTCACTGTAAAATTCTGACCTTCAAATTTGTGTTAATATTTTAAAAGTGATGAAAACATTAAAAGACACCATTTGTCACAAGTGAGAGGGAAAGAAACGTCAGCTCTATTTAGGAAGCACTCACTTTACTGCGAAACCTTCACAATAGAATGTGTGGTCTAGTTGTGTGAACTATTGATTTGGATTATAGGAGTGATCTGATTGGCAAGAAAGCCAACTGAATTTATGTTATTATATAATTAAAATAACAAAATAAAATATGAACACACAAAAACATATTGGTAAAACTAGTTATTTTAAAATTATATGAGACATTTTATAATACTGTGAAATGCTGTTTTTTGTGGTAACATAGAATAATTTTTTAAAATATGCCTGAAAAGTTTAGGGTTAAATTGCCATATATATATATAAATATATATATATATATATATAATTTGAAATTTATATATATGATAATTTATATATCTATGGCAATTTATATATATATATATATAGCAATTTATATATATATAGAGAGAGAGAGAGAGAAGAAGAAGGAGAAGGAGAAGGAGAAGGAGGAGGAGGAGGAGAAGAAAAAAAGAAGGGAGATCTTTTTCTGTGTTAAGCCCCTATATGCATTTGAGAGATTTCAGTAACAGATACCTCAGTGCTTTACCTTGGTTGTTTCAATAATTTCATGTTTTGAGTATGAACCATCTAATTTTATTCATTTAGCATTCAATTTTAGGAAGTTATGTTATGATGTGAAATGGTATAACTCTTGACCACATTTGTGTAATAGTGGGCAATGTAATCATCACTCATAAAATGAAATGTGAGACTTTGGGGTTTGAAATATTATTAATATTGTACTATTCTGCATTTTCCAATAACAATTAATATTTAAGGTGAACTGAAGCACTAACATTATCTGATATCCAAAGCAGGTGAATCAAAAGTCTTACTTCTCATGTGTGAACTTTATATCCTAGAAATTATTTTTAAAACATTTTCTTCACCTTCTAAAACCTAAAACATTCATTTTATGAGAGGTAGTAGGAAGAGTTCTTAGTGAATTTCTAACTTTAAGAAGAGTATTCATATTTTACCTAAATAATTATTATAATTGGTAATTGAGAAAGACATGAATGTATAATACAGTTATTTCTCCAGGTTTTTCTCCTTCTTCAGACTCAGTCTTTAGTTGGTTAGCATCATATATCCTTAATGCTTTCTGAAATCACTATTGTTAATTTGCTTAACAAACTTTTATGTTCAAAAAGGGGGGGAAAAGGCAAGAATTGGATTGAGTTTTGCGGCATTGTCTTTGTTGCCTTTACATGATGCAAAGCATGTATGGAAAATGTTTTCCTCTTTAGAAGTCTTTCCTATATGTTAATGGACTAAATGTTTGTGTCCCTCCAAAATTCATATGTTGAAACTCTATCCCTCAAAAAGATGGTATTTGGAGATGGGCATTTGGGAATTAATCAAGGTTAGATATGGTCATGATGGGGAGGCCCTGGTCTATAGGGATTGACGGCCTTTTAAGAAGAAACATCCGAGTGCTTGCTCTCTCTCTATGCACATGCATAGGAAGGAGAGGTTATGTGAACACGTAGCAAGATGGCAGCTGCCTACAAGCCAGGAAGAGAGCCCTCCCCAGAAACTAAACTCTACTGGAACTTTGATTTTGGACTTTCCAGCCTCCAGAACTATGAAAAAATAAATTTGTTTTTTAAGCCTGTGATAATTTTTATGGCAACTTGAGCCGGGTAAGATATTATATTCAAAGGAAATTTAAAATTAAAATGTCTTTTAAATTGACAAGAAAAAATGTAACCACTTTTATTTTTAAGAACAGAATAGATGCATAGTGTGTAGGGAAACCCTCAGGGTTTTATTTTCCTAATTGTGTAATCATCACATCCTTTTGACAGTTTGAACACCTAAAATATTTAATTTTAACACATTCATGGTCACTTGGAAACATGTTTTCAAGAAAAAAAAAAAGTTAGATTAGGAAATAGGACCCTTAAAATTTGGTCCTATTCAGAATCAGAGCATTTATATTTACACTATTGATGGATTAATAATTGACTACATTGCAAGTACTGGGGCTCATTATCCACTGACCTCTATTTACAAGAAATCATGTGGGAAGGTATGTGGGAGGTGTAATAACAGAGTTTAGTAGATAACCTAGCAGACAACCACACAATGATTAAGACAATGAATCTTCTATTTTTGAGTCATTAAAAAGCTGCTAAAAGTTTATCAAGCTAGAATTTACTCTTACATGCCAGCATTCACCAGTGTTGCTCCAATATGAATGTTCAGATCATCCAGAAATTAATGTGCAGAAAACCTGAGCATCTCGTCTCCATTTCTTCCTCTTTTACTCACATCTCCCATCCGATCGATCAAATGTGTCTTCTCTTATACTTTTTTGGTTTCAGACCATGTTTGTTCTCTTTTCTAAACTTCTGCAATAGCCACGGAACTTCCCTTCTTGCCTTTGGGTTTGCTGTCTCTAACTCATCCTCCACTTTGCCAACAGAGCAACCTTTCTAACTCTGATGATGATCTTGTTCTGGTCTCCCTGAAAACCCTGTACTGCCTTCTCTTCATCAACATGGCACACAAACCCCTTTATGGGCTGGCCATTCTTCTCATGCAACACATCTTATTTCCTCTCATCATAGATGTTTCCCTCCCTCCCTCTCCTTTCTTCTCTCTGAAATCAATAAAAAATACTTTTAAAGAATATTCCCCAGATTAGGAGGAAAATATAGGAATCATGTAAGCAATTTCAACTTTTGGTTATTCTCTTTAAATGTTCATTCAGCTTACCTACGCTGATTTAATTTTTCAAAGATCTCACATATTCAGAATCTTTATAGTTGCCTGTCAGTTGCTGTTAGCGGTCTGGTTTTTGTGTGCTTTGTATCCTGCGCATTAGAGGAGCTGTGCTTTCTAAATTCTGATTTATCAGGTGCTGAAAACTAGTACTATCAAGTAACTACCTGGTCTTAACCTCTTATGTGCGATTGTCCTGGTGAACATCAGGGATATTGTTCGGAAAAACATAAATAAATACAGCAAAGATTTTCTGTAATGTTACACAGACTTCATGCTGTGGGAACAATTGCTGTGGATAATTCTCTACTTTCACTCCCACAACTGAGGTACACATTTAATGCAGTGTCTGATGAGGCTCAGTGCTCAATACTATTAGTTATTATTGTACTCAGTACCCTATTTTAAGGAGATACTCATGAAGGCTTACAGTCATGTAAAAAGATTATTATAACACTTTTTGTCACCTGAATTTCTCAGCTTATAAGTTATTATAAACCTGAATAAATAGTTAGCTTTGAGTTTTACTTTCTCAGAAAAGAGCATATCTAACTTTTATGTTGCCTGTTTGGGTTATTTATTTACTTTTTTTCTGGAACAAGTACTTCTTAATGTTAAAAGCAGAGAAAATGACTGAGGAGAACAGGCATATGTAAAACTATTGATTGGGGCACACCAACAAGTAATTCATTAGGCTTTGATACTTCCCATTGTCACCTAGCCATTGAAATCTCAGATGGCTCAACACAAGCTCATCTTTATTTCCTTTGGTAAAGGAATCGGAAAGCTGTAACTCTGGGTGCCTTAGTCAAATTCTGACACTTGGGGGAAAGGATAGCAAAGCCCACTTGGTTTTTATATAGAGGGAGCAGCTTATCTCAACTGTGTTAGCTTGAAGAAGGTAGTGTCAGCTGAAATAAAATATAGAATGGCTTCTTTTTATTAATGCTCAATTACTCTGAGTGTTTGGGGAGGAAAATATCTCCTTATCTGTTAACTGCGGGGGGTTTTTTTCCCCCTCTTAAGGTGACTTTCCACCTCAGGAACATTTTCAAGGGAAGGTATAATTAGCTAGTAAGAGGACTTTTGCCTCACAGTTTCATTTTTATTATAAATCACCCATTAGTGCATTGGAAACGAAGTGAAGGAGTGAGTGGAATTGTAGCTTCTTTTATTCTCTTTGTTCCAAGCCTGCCACTGAATTTTTCTTTTTTTCTTTTTTTATATCAGAACAAAAGTTGTAGGGCAATTGAATGCATTATTGGTTAGGTTGTCAGGAAGTGGGTGATCCTTAAACATCCATTTTTTTCCGATTCAACAGTGAACAAAGCCTCACACACTTGGAGTTAAATTATTTCCCCTTCTCCATTAAATATAATGTTGCATACCTGAAAAGTAGATGGTGATGTGCTTACCTAAATGATGTCTGTCTGATGCAGAGCACACATTTCCTTGGGAGACTGGGAACTAGAGAATAAAAATCTGAGTGGCTGCCCTGGCCAGTGTGGCTCCTTTGGTTAGAGTGTCTTCCTGTCACCAAAAGGTTAGGTTGCAGGTTCAATCCCCAGCCAGGGTACCTTCCCGGGTTGTAGGTTCAGTCTCCTGTCTATTGTTTCTTCTCTCTCTCTCTCCCCCCCTCTCTCTCTCCTGTCTCTCACCTCTCTCCTCTCTCTCCCCTCCCTCCCTCCCTCTTTCTAAACATATCCTTGGGTGAAGATTAACAAAACAAACAAACAAACAACAACAAAAGACTTAAATGGCTGCAAGAAGAATGAAGAGTTGGAATCTCTGTTAATGTCACTTAATAACGGACACTTTCTCATCATACTCTTTAGCCCATGAGAAATGAAAATTCGAGTTGATTATGAAACCAGATGCCCCTGGGATACTTGGAGGCAAAATGCACAGTCTTCTCAGGTTCCCAAAGGGTGAGGGGCCGTTGGGAGAAATACGGGAAATATACCCATTGAAGCATAGGTAGGGTAGCTGGGAACAGCTTTATAAGGAAGCCTCACACCAGTATCTCTCCTATTAATTAGACCATTCAGACTCTCTTCAGCAAAAATTCCTTGGGAGAAGCCCAAATTTGAGTTATTGTTCAAAATCGGGCTACTGGGCAGTGTTTCAAGGGTCAATTTTGCAATTAATCCTTATGTGACTAGTTAATTTATTGCTACGAGAAGCAAATAGTCTGGTTCTTTGCCACATAATTTAAGGCTGGGCGATCTGGGGATTCCTTTTCTAATGTACTAGAACTAATGTTTTGTCTTTAGCATAGTTTATTGCCCTCTCCTAAGTGAGGCATGAATTGGTGATTTTAATGGTGATTTTATTATTTTTTAATTTCTAGTGCTTAGGCATGTTCTCATTCCTTTCTCTACTCTCTTTCGCTCTCTCAAAATTAACTCTATTAACCTATTTCTAACTTTTTGTCTTCGTCCAAATTATAGAAAGAGTGAATTGTTGGGAAATGGGACAAAGAGAGAACAGATTTAGGATGTTCAAAGATAACATGGCTACTTAATTTTTTTCCTTTTACCCACTTGTTCAAACATCTTCAGGTTATGGAAAAATAGACCCAAACAGGATCTAGCTATAGTGTCATCCATGCAAACTGCATGGCCCGGACATCTCATGTTTTCCATGTTTCCACTGGAGTCTGGTTGACCCTGATGGTGTTTTCCATCCTGAGTGCCCAGTGTAAGTCTCTGCGGATAGTTTCCTGCTCTGCGTTATTTCCCAGTATGCTCTCTGCAAGTGCCACCATTGCCACTTGAGATGAAAGAGTTGCTGAATAGATAGTCATTGCTGTTGTTTTTAAGTTTTATCTGTTAGTCATACCCAACAAGAAGTCCTTTGTAGATTTCCACTATTGTAAACCCCTCTAAACTTCATAACCTTCAGATATTTCTCCCTTTTTAAAAAATGTATTGTATAAAATTTTACATATGTCTCCTTTTTCCCCTAATTGACCTCCCCCTCGCCCCCCACAGCCGTTCCCACCCCGGGCAAGCCCCCACTGTCCCAGTGTTCGTGTCCATTGAAAACCTTTAGATTCTTTCATCTGTGCTGTCCAATAGAACTTTCTGTGATGTTGGATGTTTTCTATCATCTGTGCTGTCCTAATATGGTAGCCACTAGTCACATGTGGCCATCATGCACTTGAAATGTGGCTAGTGCTAATGAAGAACATAATTTTAATTATGTTTTGTTTCAGTTCTTTTAAATTTGAATAGTCACAAATGACCATCCTGGAGAGCACAGCTCTAGAAAATTAATATTTATTACCATTGTTTCTATTATGTGCTAGTGCTATTGAATTAATCAAGTACTTTGAGCTCAAAGTGAAATAGTATGGTAGGTTTATAAGCTCTAATCTCAATTAGTCTCAAACTAGTACATATTTCACAATCTTCTAATCATCTTTGAGAAACAAAGCACTTATGCTGCCTAATGAGCTGGTTATACCTGTGATATTTGTATCATGATGTAGATCAGAAATTAAAAGTCCTTTATTTCCATTAAATCAGTCGACCTTTTCCCATCTTCTCAGAGATCTTGCTTCATCGATTGTCTACCTCTGTTGTCGCTTCCCTTTCATAGGGGAAGCTGGTTTACCACTCACATAACCTGCATGGTACCTCTTGTCGGGTAACATTACCTTAATATGAACATGGTATTCAAAGTAGACCGCAAGCTCCGTGAGGTCGGAGGCTGTGTTGCCTGTGTTTTGACCCTCGCATAATGCCTGGATCATTACAAGACTTCAGTTTGTTTTGTGAATGAATATTCAGTTTTTATCCCCTGACTCCTAGGACTAGCTAACCCAGCGTAGTAAAAGAGACAGGGCCTTAAAGTCACCTGCAGAGATAGCATAACTTTTCTGAATTTTATTTGTCATTCAAAAAGAACATTATTTCTATTCAGAAAGTTGAACTGTAATAAACTTTAAAATTGAATTAATATGTTGTAGTAAGCTGTGCTGTGCTGAAGAAAAATTATAAAACATGGCAAATGGCATGTCTCATATTCATGAATAGATGAATGACTTTCACAGATGTTACTTTTTTTTTAATATATTTTATTGATTTTTTACAGAGAGGAAGGGAGAGGAATAGAGAGTTAGAAACATTGATGGGAGAGAAACATCGGTCAGCTGCCTCTTGCACACCTCCTACTGGGGATGTGCCCACAACCAAGGTACATGCCCTTGACTGGAATCAAACCTGGGACCTTCCATTCCGCAGGCCGATGCTCTATCCACTGAGCCAAACCAGTTAGGGCACAGATGTTACTTTTGTTATTAATTTATGAAGTTCAAATGAAGTAAGTCACTATTTGTAATGGTCAACTCCCACAATCTCTCTTGTGTATATTCATAGAAATAGTAAATCATTGATTCTTAAAAATCACATTAATTTAATTAAATCATTTCATTCTTGAGCAATGTGATATTAACATATAACATAGTAGGTACTCCACACATAGATCACAGCACATGTATTCTGCATTAGAGTGTGCAAATAAGTGTGAAGACAACATAAAAGGAATAGTTGGTATTATTAGGGCTTTTTTTTAAACATTCAGAAGCTTTGATTCTACGCACTCTATTACAACACTAAAGGATTAACAAAAATAAAACTTACTGTTTTTAGGAATTCAGCACATATTCAGGCTGAATGGTTATTACCATTGTATCTATTAACTCCCAAAAAGGTATTCCTGTTGCTTTTTTCTGTTACCCGTCCCACCACCACGACCACCATTTTTACAAGAAGAAATATCATCTATTCTGGCTTACATGGGCTGTGCTTCTGAGCATAATCTTCACACCAATATGGGGACCAAGCACTGTGGGCCTTAATCACTATAATTTTGACAGATTGGTGATCAGCTTAACACCCTATATTACTTAGAAATTTACCACATATCTAAAGATTATCATTAATTTAATTACTTCTGAAAGAGTGACTGCTAGAGTATCTCATGGAACCTTCAAAACTATCAAAGAATAAATTTTAAAATGTTGAAAAAGCATGCATGGACAAATACAGAATAAAAACATCTTAAAGAGTATTTCTGACTCATTAACAAGAGAGCCAATCAAATGACAAAGCTGCTTTAAAGGAAAATTTGAGGAACATGAGTTATGTGGTCCTCCAGAATGGCAGTGTGACTTAGAGACAAAAACCAGTTAATACTACCCAATGGGACCATGGAACCTTAACCTTTGGGTTTAGCATTTCTTTCAATCTGAAATTAACATGTAACTTCACAGAATCCGAGCTTTTAATTACTAGTAAATTGTAAAGTCAAATTAAGGATCATTCCCTAGATAATCAAATAATCCTTTTGTGAACCTTGAAATAATGCCCCAGCGTGTAATTAAAATAACATTCTGCCTACTTTTTATTTTACCTTATTTCCAGGTTCTAAATTTTTTTTTAACAGTTCTAATGCAGACAAATTTTAGATGTCAGCTTCAAAATAGGCGCGTTAAAAATGGGTTTTCAGTTCTTTAAGGCCCACATAAATCATGTTTGTCATGATTTATACTGACACTATACTTACCTCATTCATCTGCCCAACATGTTAAAAGGCTCAAACAGAATAAAAAATCTATACAGCTGGTTATACAAAGAAGAGCTAGGAGACAGGTGATCTGAGGTGAGCAAGGATAATGCTTTCTCTATACTTCTCCTGCTCCTAGTCAATTTCTCCAGCTCTCCTAGCACTCAAACTATGTGTGTGTGTGTGTGTGTATGTATATGTACAGAGCATTCCTGGAATTTATACTTTAGGAAAATCATCTTGAAACTGCTAACAGGATGGAGAACCCCACAGAATCAACACTGTCCATCACAGTCAGGACATATTAGTACATCAATGCTGAATTTTTAAAATATATATATTTTATTAATTTTAGAGAGGAAGGGAGAGGGAGAGAGAGATAGAAACATCAATGATGAGAGAGAATCATTGATTGGCTGCCTCCTGTAAGCCCCCTCCTGGGGATCAAGCCCTCAACCCAGGCATGTGCCCTTGGTCAGAATCAAACCTGGAACCCTTCAGTCCACAGGCCAACGCTCTACCCATTGAGCCAAACCAGCTAGGGCAATGCTGAATTTTTAAAGTGTGTCTGTCTCTTTGTTAATGAATTAGCAACACCATCATGATTATATTGACAGTGAAGAAGTATGTATATGAATCAGTATCTAGAATCTAGATGTGTGTTTCCCCTTTTGCTGAATTGAGTATTTTAAATGGAATCAAATGGGAACTAGAAAGTCATGAATTGCTGCCAAAATACAGTTAGGAACTTTACAAAAAGTATTTATTGAAAAGCACATTCTGATTATTGCTTTTAATATTTCAAAGTCTTAGAAAAACATTATATCCATTGTTGATTTTCTTTTCTTTTAAACCTCGCTCCTTTACATTTTTTTAAAAAATACAGAATTCTAATAACACACATATCTGTTTTGTTTAGTTTTTAATTCGCTGTTCATTACCATAAATGCTGTCTATACAATGTAGAGTAAAACCTTTTAAGTTTAAAGTTATAATATAGAAAACATTTTTATGTATACTAGACTTCATGGCCAAAATATTTAGTGTTTTTGGTTGGCTTCACATCTATTGTGTATTTAAATACATTGGAAATAACAAAATACACATGTTTGTTAATTGTGACTCTTCATTTTCTTTTTGAACTAATGATCATCTATTGGAATGAACTTGGACTCACTAAGTAAATTATCTTGAAAGAGAATCTTTTTATTAGATTTTACTTTATTTCAAGCCCTTAATTGGAACATGATGTCTAAAGGCAACATATTTCAAATTTACATTGTGGATTTCAAAGTTAATTAAAAATTTAAGTTCAAAGGATTACTCTAATGAGCATTTATGAGGGTAAATCCTCCCTAGGAATATTGTTAAGAAGTTATATTCATGTGAAAGATGTGTTTCTACATAGTTTTACACAATATGTGCCTTTATGACTGAAATTTGGTTTAGTTTTGATGACACATTACTTTTTTGGTTTTTCTTTGTCAAGTTCACTGCCCATGAAAATTCCACTTTTAAGCTAACAACAATCAAAAACAAAACAAAAAAGAAGGGGAAAAAAGCAAGAGCAAGAACAAGTTGAAAATTATTACTTTAAGACTACTCATCAAAAGAAATTTTGGTGGAATTTTCACCATATGGTGGACACATATAAGCACATACATTGAAGTGGCCCCTGTCCTTTAGGGAAATATTACACAGTGATACACAAGGTACATGATCGTGGCTTACAGAAGGCCAGTGGTCTCCCTGTCCGACATATCTTTACACGACATACTTGTATATGAACAGCTATTTAATTTGTACCTATTGATGTTATCTGAAAAGTTCAAATTTCTATGTGACTTTGAAGTTGGCAGCAAATAGTACATGGAAAATATCACTCTTCTAATCTCTTAATTTTTCATTTTTTCAGATCATCAGACCTATTCCATATTGAGTGCCTTTAACTTTAATGACAAGTAAAACCCATTTCCCTAACAATCTTCTCCACTTAGATTAGCACCTACAAGGGTGGATTTAGATTTCCTGGGGGCCTCAAAGCTTATACAGTTTGGAGGGCCTCCTTTAAGAAAAATAATTCATAATCATGGATACATAATTATGCTAAAATGAATATTTGTTTAGAATGAAAAAAGAAATGACAGCACATTAGACAATTTTAAAAGTTGACAAATACCATAATCATCATCATGAACATCTAGAAAAATAACATGATATATATGTTTAATGCCTTCCTGACAACCTCTATGATCCCTTTCTCTCACATTTTTGTCTATATGCCCTTCGAACACCTCATCACATGAGAGAAATTTTGTAATATTTTCTAGAGAGAGACTAGTGTTTTTTTTCTGTGTGTTTTTTTAATTTAGTGGGGTAGTGTCATAAAGTAAAAAACACTGGCCAGGGATTAAGAATAACTGTTTTAGCCTGAGTCTCAAATGACCTTGTTCATACTCTTTAACTTTGATGAGCTTTGGAGTCCTGCACTTGAAAATGAGATAAATTATAAATGCTTTACCTAACTCTTAAATTTGTTGTGAGGACAAGTGAAAATGATGAGCAAGGACAAGGGTGTTGCATCTCTGCAACTACTATTGTTATTTTGAGACATAAGCAAAGCATTAAGTAATGATTAAACTTTTAAATCCTGCGTTTACATATATGTATTATTACTAATGTCCTTTATTGTTAGATTATACAAAGTTCTCAACAGCAGCACTACTGATATTTGGACCAAATAATTCGTTGTAGTAGGATGCTGTCCTCAGTGTTGGAGGGTGTTTTGCAGCATCCCTGGCTTCCATCCACTAGAGGCCAGTAGTACCTTCCCTCCCCCTCCTGGTAGAGAGGGAAACACCCTTACAAATGGAGGTTTTCCTTATAAATGTAAACATCCCTTACAAAAGAATAACTTCTACTCAGTGTTCAGATTACTGTAAAGTGGAAGATTTTAGTTTAGTTGGTTATTGAACAGCTAATCAAAAGAGGGGGGGAGGTTACAGCAGGCAACTATTTAAAAAGTGAATCCTTTAAGCATTTTATGCAACTGAAACATACAGAACCTGAGTCAAGTCTGTTTATTGTACTCCTATCTTCTCTTTTTTCCAACACCAATGCTTTTAATGTGTGTTTTCCAATTTTTTATTTCTAATTCTTAACAGTTGGATAAAAAATGGAAATGCAGTTATGAAATAATTTCAGGGTAGAAGTTGTAAGGGAGGAAAAATAATTTCTCCTCTACCCTTTCAGGTTCTTGGCTGAGACCCTCCCCCAATGCAATAGAAACAGATTAACAGCAGAAAAACAAACAAGTTTAATGACCTGTATATCTTCTGTTTAATGACATGTATACCTCCTGTTTACATGGGAGTGGCCCAAACCACCACCTTAAATACCATTATAATCTAAAGACAAAAGAAGGTATTGGTAGGGTGAGGCTTTAGTTATGGGGTGTTACTAGGAAAAGGATAGTAAGACAAGAGTAAGGTTGTTATGCAGATCTAAGTCTTTGATTTCTCCATTGATAAGTTTTTAGAAATTCATGACATTATGAGCTTAGGCTGTGGTAAAGTGCCAAGGGGATTCAGAAGGGAGGATGGTCTTGCAGGATGAGTAGTTCCACAATTAGTAGTTTGCCCCGATCTTGTGGCCTCGATATTACAAAATAGACATTTCCTCAATGATGTTCATAGGAAAGAACAAGAACAATCCTCTTTGACATTTATTTATTAATCAAAACTAGTTCTTTATTCCAAGAAGAATTTAGAATTTTACAATTATACAACATGTGATTTATATGCTATACATATGAAATACTTAAAGCTTATTAAAAAATTCACTATCTTGATTTAGATGTTACATTAAAAAGATAGTGATTTGTCTATTTTTATTAAGACTACATGCCAAAGTACTAATGCTACATGCCAAACTGGTTACATTTAAAGCCATAAGAAAAGTAAATTATTTTGGCATTGATTTCACTTATGCTTCATGACTAAATGCATAAACTAGTGTAATCTGGAGGTTATTATTTTCACTTGAAATGGTGAGCCAATTCTGTTTTATAAAAAATATGTTTTTATTGATTTCAGAGAGGGGAAGGGAGAAGGAGAGAGATATAAACATCAATGATGAGAGGGACTCATCCACAGGCTGCCTCCTGAATGTCCCTCCCCCCCTCCCACCCCACCCCCAACACACACACTGGGGATCAAGCCTGCAATCCAGGCATATGCCCTGACTGGGAATTGAACTGTGACCTCCTGGTTCATGGGTCACTGCTCAACCACTGAGCCACATAGGATCAGGGTCATTCTAACTTTTGAACTGTGCTTTTTACTGTCACTGCATCCGGTTTCTAAATCTATTTGAATAAACTCAAAGAGGAGTTTTATGAAAAAATCACATTTTAGCTTCTATAAGATGTCTATCACAGGGGTAACAACATCAAGATCTTAGTGATATTTAGACAACATAGGATAATATAAGGAGTTTAGACAATGAAGATATGTCTTTGTATTGTAGCTATGATTTTCTCCAGTGTGTTTTATTGCCCTGAAAGTTACTTCTCTGACTCCCTAATAGATTTTCTTTATGTACCACCTTTATTATCTCAAGTAGGTACTTGATCACCTCTGGAGGTTCCTCCTAGCCTTACTCTAATCACCTTTTTCCTATAGGAAACACATTAAAAAAACGACATCATCAAAATATATCCTGTTTGTCTTATATTGGAGTTGGCACATGACACTAAAGATCTTGTGATTGTAAAAGTCATGCATTTGAACCAGAAAATACTAATGGGACCACAGTTATTTTCTATCCTATCTTTCAAAGTAATTTTGCCTAATGAACTCCTTTTTGTATGTCTTGCATTTATTTGAAAGGCTCAAGTGGAATGTATTTGGAGTTGTGGCATGTAATGTTTAATTGCAAAATTAAACTATATTTTTATGAATGAAAGATTACATCAGTGTGAATTCAAGTAAGTTGTATATAGTCATGATAGTGTAATAACTTACACCAAACTTTAAAATACATAATTATGGAGAAGAAATTATTTAAAATGTTAACAGCTTGGTAGTAGACCATGGGATAAAAGAGAAGGGAGCAGGAGTTTCACTTTATATCTATCCTCTTATCTAATGAAAACAAATTGTTGATACGCATTGTGCCTACTCCTATATTCTCAATGAAGATCTTTGAAGTACTAAAGATAACATTTTCTCTCTGATTTTGAGTTTGATTTTTACATCAAAATAATATTTTGGTCCTAGCTGGTTTGGCTCAGTGAATAGAGCATTGGCATGTGGACTGAAGGTCCTGGGTTCCATTCCAGTCAAGGGCACATGCCTGGGTTGCAGGCTTGATCCCCCAGTAGGGGGCATGCAGGAGGAAGCCAATCAATGATTCTCTCTCATCACTGATGTTTCTATCTCTCTCTCCTTCTCTCTTCCTCTCTGAAATCAATAAAAATATATTTTAAAAAAATATTTTGCTTTTGATTTATGTTTAGCATGTTCAGCACCTTTTCTCGTTTTTCAGTTCTTCAGACACTGACCTGTCTGTCCAGTTTAATCCTTCATAGCATTTGTTTCCTACCAGTTTCTAGTATAAGTAGGAGGTAAGTGGCAATTGTGACCTAAATGTCGCTGCACTTATGAGGACACTCTGGGGCTTGGATAACTGGAGACAGACCAAGGTAACACCCAGATAGATCAGCAGGGGCCTGAAGGCAGGCCCTTTCTAGTTGAGATTGCAGAGTCTGGTATCCATCTGTGGAATGTTACATGACAGATCCATTAAAAGAGGAGTGATTCGAGAAATCAGACATGGAATTTAGGAGTTCCAGATTCAGAAGGGACATCTTTGAAAGGGAAGAGGAATGCATGCTGGGAAGAGCAAGGGAGGGCTCCTGTATCAGCGGGATTGACTTGTTTCACTAACGGGATTACAGTGGGCGTGAGGGGAAGGGTTAGGGTGATGAAAGTGTTCTGAAACCAGATTGTGGTGATAAGTTGCATAATTATATCAATCTCCTAAAACTCAAGTATGTCAGAGAAAAGGCCTATGAAGACTACCTTTTCTGAGGAAAAGAAAAAAAGGAAATTTAAAACTCATAGGGCATTCCTATAAGAGAATGTGGATACAGTGTTTACATTAGATTTACAACTATTATGAGCAGCTTAAAAACAGGAACCATGCTTTATTCTTTATTTATGTGTCATTCCCATCTCCCATAATAATATTTGGGACAGAGTAGTTAAGTATTTTTTTTTTGAAATGAAATAATAATTAAAGTGATCAGACGTTTTTGATACAATGTTAGACCAACTTTATTATGACATTTATTTAAAATATTTTTGTAGCCCTGACTGGTTTGGCTCAGTGGATAGACCGTCAGCCTGTGGACTCAGGGGTTCCAGGTTCAATTCCGGTCAAGGGCATGTACCTTGGTTGTGGGCACATCCCCAGTAGGGGGCGTGCAGGAGGCAGCTGATCGATGTTTCTCTCTCATTGATGTTTCTGACTTTCTATCCCTTTTCCTTTCTCTCTGTAAAAAATCAATAAAATATATTTTTAAGATAATAAATAAATAAAATATTTTTGCAGGCATGTATACAGTAACCCTACTTTTATTATACATGTTTTGTGGAATTTAACATATGCACACAAAATTCAAGGGAATTAATTTTTGACAAAATCTAAAGCTATGGTGAGTAAGGGCAAATAAATAAAATTTTCATATGTTTTTGGTGATTGCAGATAGAAAATATAGTATTCCCTAACCAAAAATATGATTATGAGTCATTGAACTTTTTCACTCATGAAAATAGCTATTTTTAGATCAGAAAGAAAAAAAAAAGTGATGCATCTACCTTTCATATCCATAGTGAAGGGGAGGATGAGATTGTTATTTCTGGAAACAGTCTTCTGAGAACAATGACTTTCTTCCCTTCACGATAGGATCCATTTTAGATTATCTTCATTTATATTGAATTTATGAAGGAACGTGGCCCAAATTTAAATTTCCATGTTTAAAAACAGACTAGTTCCTGAGGAATGCAGATTTTTTTTAAAGGCAACTAAAAACCTCAAAAATTCTCTTTTTTATCTTCTTATGCTTAAAAAAGTACATGAACATACTGTTTTTAAATTTAGGTTTTTAAAAAATGTCATGCTGAATTCTTGTTTGGCAAGTTTTAGCTTAAAATTTTTATAGCTTTTATAAACTCCTAAAAATAGAAATTTAAGTAGAAATCCTTACATACCGTTAGTGAGTGCCACAAATCTTGCCACCTTTTGAGAATGAAGGGAACTTTTCATTATTTAGAAATGGCAGCAACGACTTGATGTCATAGTTTTCCTAAGGACATAAAAGAATTTTTAGCTATGTTTGGCGTGTTAAATTTTGGCATGTTAAATTACGTTATGATAAAACGTAAAAAAAATTTTAAATTTGTCACTCACCAAGTGTTGTTTGTATGTAGAAGCCTTTGTCTTATCCGTCTTTTTGATGTCACATATAATTTAACTGGTGAATTAAATATACATTGTGATTTAACTGCTAAATGTGGTTTAGAGCTACTCTGAAAGTTAGATTTGTTGTAGTAGCATTCATAACGTGAATATCTTTGGAAGTATTAAAGATAAAAGGCTTTGTTTTCTCACTTTTATCACGTAAACCAAACAGTCAGTTGATCTTTGGGAAACTGAAGATATGTCCAGTTTTGGGGTCCCAACTCAGTGGTGATCATTTCAGTCCGTTGAAACTAGAAGTCTCGGTTCCAGAATGATAACATGTACTTGACTGCAACCAGGATCCACTTTTCGGTGGGAGAACAGCAGGGGAAAGAGCACGTGATTGAAGCCTTGAGTATAGATAAACTGCAGTGCTGGAGAGAGAACACTGAAATAGATACCCAGCGGGAAGCGCTGGTCATTTTTGCCTGGACCTAAACAAAACTGAGGACATACTCCCGAAACAAAGGCCAATCACATGCATGCATACTATGTTGGTTATCTCGCAAGGGAGAGATTTCTAAGCAGCACTGTATATAGAACAGAACAGAACAGTATGTTAGTACCGCAGAACACTTACAAGCCTCTAATAAATTTTATTCTAGCAGGTAATTCACATTGAAAGAGACAGAGTTCTTGCTTTTCCTGATCCATGTTTGTGGCTTCTCTCCTCCACCGGAAAGGTTATCATTTCGTATTTGGCAGGAGGTATACTTCTTAAATTCGTAACATGCATATTGTTTTGCATGAGTATCCTAAAAGGAACACCAAACTGTTTGATGAGGGACAACTTTAAAGGAAAAGAAATAAAAATGTAAAACAAACTGTGTTAAGATTAATATTGAGTCCCTGAGACAAGTTCATGAATTAGTGATGAGCTATTGCTTGATTGCATCCTTAAAATCTTTACATTTATTTCTTCAGTTTGAATGAGGCTTTCTGACATCTGTATCTGGAACTAATTCTGATAACCTTGACATTCAGAATGGAGATAGAGGATAGATAGCTTTCCTCAAAATGCTTCAGTATGGCAAAAGGAATTATCTAATATTGATAAATAAAGCAACGTGACATCTGTGTTGAATTCTGAATCGACTTGTTGAGTTGTGTAAGAAGTAAAAGAAGGAACTTATTTGCAGTATGTTTAATGCATTTGGAAACAGCCAAGGTCAAAGCTAAAGCAGGACTCAATTTTTTTTCTATCTTAATGAAAATGTCTTTCAATAAGAAATTGACAGTTGAGGAATCGTGTCATCAGAAGTGTAACATTATTTTTAGAGCATAGAGAACTCTATTATATTAATAGCTGGTTTAACATTTATGGCTGAGAATGAATGGATTAATAGTGGTGGAGGAAAGCCTGAATTGTGAAGGGACTAGAGGCCCAGTGCACAAAAATTTGTGCACTTGGGGGATGGGGAGAAAGGAGTCCCTCAGCCTGGCCTGTGCCCTCTCAGAGTCTGGGAACCCTCGGGGGATGTCCACCTCATGGCTTAGGCCAGCTCCCTGGGCGATCAGACCTAAGCTGGCAGTCAGACATCCTTCTGGCAGCCTGTGAACCCTCGGGGGATGTCCACTTGCCAGTGAGGAGCAGGCCTAAGCTGCAGTCAGACATCCTTAGCGCTGCTGAGGAGGGGAGAGAGGCTCCCACCACCACTGCTGTACTGGCAGCCATCAGCCTGGCTTGTGGCTGAGCAGAGCTCCCTGTGGGAGTGCACTGACCACCAGGGGCAGCACCTACATTGAGCATCTGGCTCCTGGTGGTCAGTGTGTGTCATAGTGACCAGTCATTCCCAGTCTCATTCTGCTGTTAGGGTCAATTTGCATATTACCCTTTTATTATATAGCATGGCCTGAGCCCTGGCATGAGTGATCATTCAGTTCAGTGTTTACAATTGCACAGTTTTAAGAATCCTTAAGAGGTTCCTCTATAGCTGCTGAAAAATGCATCATAAAGGAACAATCTATTACAAACTACGTTTAGTGTATGTATTTACATGGCATGTAGGTCTACACAGAGGACGAGCAAGAGGTATGGCACAGTGAGGCTTGATTCTAGATATGTCTGAGAGAATGTGACTGAATTGAGCTCTGAAGGATGGGCAAGATGAGGATAAGTGGGATGACTGGGAACAGCGTGGGTTTGTAGGAGGATGCAGAAACCTAGGTTGTTTCCTCAAGGAAATAGCATTGACGTTACAGGGGTAGAAACCTTGCACATCAGGCTAAATGTAGTAAACTCTGCTGCTTAGTCAGTGTAAGCGAAGATGTTTGCAATGGTTGCATGCAGACTAACGCTGCCCCAGTATTTGAGAAGGAGGGGACAAGGTCCTGGAAACCTGCTGGAATAGCAAGTAGCTAAGGCACGGCAGAGAGGGTTGACTTTGGCATTGGAGAGAAAGACCAGGCTGCAACACACAGGTGAATGGAGAATCCCAGGCTCCACAAGGTACTGTAAATTGAGTAAGAGAGGATGCCAGGAATTTAAAAAAAATCCTTCAGGTTGAGTAGGACCCACTGGGACATAAAACTGGTTCCTTAACTTGTTTTCTGTAACTCATTTCTTTTGGGAAATAATCAACTTCTTTTAAACTTCCATAGTGAAAGTTCTGTTTTTGTGGAGTTTTTTTTTTTTTCTTTGTAAATTGATAAGAACTTTAATTAGCCTTGAAGGAATGATTTACAACATTGCAGATCATAGAAAATTGACAATACTAACAAAAACAGAATTGGGGAGATTAGGTTTAATATTTTGCCTAAAAGAATATGTTTCCCTTGCTGTGAGCCATGACTATTTCAAGGTCCTAGAGTATTTTGCGAGTCTCTCCCCACACCAGGCAACAGATTTCTTGACTGTGGAGGTTTCTGTCGTATCTGTTCCTGTGCGCTCTACCTGAACTTCATGCCCGACAGATGCCTAACAGGTGCCCTGTACATGATAATTAAATGAATAAATGGAAGCCTGATATGTTTTCCGGTGTTGATTGGCTTGTCACAGACCTTCTCATTGGAGTGAGCCCTGTTCTGATAACTCCTTTTTCTCTTTAAAGAGATGATGAGAGTTTGGCTTTAGGGAAAACATCATCAACTTGCTTGGATGTCATCATTGAGGATAAAAATTACCCTGAAACATGCATCCCTATTATTTAACACACTAGGATTTTTATTCTGTTTAAAGAGTCTTTGAGTGAATTTTATGACATGAAGGAAAATAGTGGACCCTCCAATATGTTTGTTTAGTTCAAGAGAAAGGCTAGCAAAGCCCCAAATGCTGCACAGACATAAGCTCACAATTCAAAAGTGGTTTTGTTTCTGTTTTTTTTAGTAAATGAACAGTGACCAGTATTTCCAGGATATGCCGAATGATGCATGGGTGCTAAACACTCCCAGGAAAGTAGACCAGACGTTGGAGAGCACTGGGACTCACTCCAAATGTCTCTGGCCTCAGAGTTCTGCAGCGTCAAGCTAACTTTCTAGAAAGGTCTAGGTTCAGACACCATCACTGAGTTACAAGAAAGGGTTTTCTAGCTTCTGTTTCTTATGCCATTCAACAAGATTTAGAAGGAAATGCAGCCAAATTTAATGGTCGTTACCTGATGAAAAACAGACATCCTTTGGATTATCCAAAGCAGTACTGAGAGGGACTAAAATGCAATTAGAAGTCTCCACTGAGGCCAAGGTGGTTGAAAAATCACAGAAAAACAACTGGATACAAAATATGGTCTCACCATGTTAGGAAACCCATGCATTTTCAAAATAGTATTATAGAAAAAGTAGTAGAGAAATTTACTGCATCGTAAAGAACACATTAGGTTAATCAGCTGAGGGTGGTATTGGGCCAGTAGATATAGAAAAGTTTGATTTGTCAGCTCTACAATGAATGGAGGGGGTCCTTTAAGCTGTGTGTGATCATGCTCTATTAATATTTTACCATGTTAACCTATTAATGAAGAATATGCCATCTGTGTTCATCCCCTTATATTTGTGGTACGTGATACCCTTTTTTTTTTTGTCTTTGAAAAGACAAATTCTTTGTAAATCTTTGTATTAAGCTCAGGTTTCTCTGATACTGAGTCATGCAGAAATTTCTGCATGAAATGAAATAATGGGCATATCTATTTAATTTAAATAAGTATATTAAATGATATTACTATTCAAGAGAAACTAATGTTTGCTTTTTTTTATTCCAAGAAGGGAATTATTAGCTCTTTTTTTTTTTTTTTTTTTCAAGAAACAAGGTACAAAAGAATTGTAATAAAACATTGCTTCTGTAAAGCGAGGCAATCCCTTCTCTGCACCCCAGGAGTGGAGTGACAGTACAATTTAGTAACTGAAGCAGTGCGTTAGGGTTCACGGCCTATGCAGAGCCTTCACCCACGGGCCAGACCGTTAGGACTTTGTAAGAAGATGATTAATGCGTTGTAATAAATGTTACTTCTCAATCTGTTTGCTTGTTCAGTGGTTGCGGTCCCCAAAGAAAAGGTCTATCTCAGATGAGGACTGGCATGATTATCTGTCAACTTTATATAGTTCTGTAAAAGTCGTTCAGCTGACAGTAATATCAGCAGAATGTTTTATAGGTTTTGTACTGTGTGAAGCTCTGCCTGAGTGAGGCGAGGCGATGGGTCTGTGGACTCTGTGGTCCGGGATAAAGTTGCGTGTAGATGAGTCCTTTCAGTGCTTCTCTGTAAATGAACATCTGGCTCCCATATTGATTCCATGTGTGAAAATGAGATCAGCCCATATAATGACCAGAATCAATCAGACTTTAGCTGAGGAGTAACATACACTGGACTTGATTTGTTAGACAACCAGAATTGGCAGCACCTTGCATAATTTGGCACCAATTGACAAAGATTAGGCTGTTTGGGGGCCTGGGTGGTTATTAATTTGAAACCCCCCTGAAATATTTCACAGAGTAAAATCAGCTGTAACTTATTTGTCCCGACCCCTCCTTTTCAGACTAGCTCTAATTGTTTTAGACAAACAAGTGAGCTTGCGGCCTGTTCACTTTACACAGGAAGACATGGATTCTTTGATCCATACAATATTCTTTAGCTCAACCTCGGAGCTATTTACCGAAGAGATTTATTTGCAGACAGACAGTAGAACCGTTTTTTTGTGAATAGAAATGAGCACAGCGTGTATGGGTTTTCAGCTCATGTTTCTGCTACTTTAAGAGAGATAAAACTAAACCATCTTTATTTTTGACCTGAATCATTCTTTAAAAAAAATTTTTTTAATGTTTTTACAAACTGAGATAGGCTAGCGACCTTTCTGTTTTCTCCTCACACTTTACAATTATTAGAGGAGAGATCAAACCCGGAGAATGACCAAATACCGTTTCATTTTTGTCCTTTGTGTAATCATGAGGGGGAAAAAAATCTATGAGATTTAAAACAGGACAGGTGTTGATTGTAAACACTTTACTAAATATGTGTCCCTCCTTAATTTCTGGTTACAAATGGAACTACCTGTACTGTACTCATAGTGAAGAGTTTAAGAATATAGCTATAATGGTCAAAATGTAATTTTAAAAATGGAATATTGCTGCCCAATTGTTTTAACTATATAGACTCATTTATTTGAATTTAGGTAATCTTATTTAAGTAAGTGTCTAAACCAATATTTAATTTTTCCTCCAATGAAATAAAAATTATTTGAATAAAGGCTCTCTAAATGCTTTAGATATAATGGACCAAAGGATGTAATACTAACAGTAACAAGACAGTTCCATAAATACATCTTTTTATAAAGCTGTAATATATGAACCCCATTAAGACGATTTGATTTCTACTTAAGATAGAGAAATTTGATTTATGAAATCAGTTCCAGGGGTAATTCTCAATTCATAATTATATCTGAGAATGAATTACCATATTCTATTTTGTCATCTCACAAATTAATTTGCTGGGCCTCTTGATAACCAGTATATGGAAAGGCATCTTCTTCCTTTATTTCTTTTTCCATACAAATTTGTAAATTTTAATGAATAAATGTGTATGTTAGGGAAATTTTTTCAGAGTCTTCTGATTTTACCTTTTGGTCACTTAGATCATTAACATCATTTATGGCACTTTTTTCTTTGTAATTTCTTTTACAAAATTTACCAATAACTTGTAATTTACTCCCTTCTGCCTACATATAAGTTTCCAAATTAAGGAGTTTAATTTGGGGAGGAAAGCATTTTCAAACACTTAAACACACTTTTTTGTTGTTATCGTTAATCAGGAAGCTTTTAAGTCTAAACAAGCATTCAGTCTAAAAGTCCCAGTTTTCAAAATCTTTCCAATTACCTCCATAGGGTTTAGGACAAACTTTGGTAAACAAAGTACCTAAGTTTATGCCAAATGCTTTTCAAGATCACTTTTCAATAACAGTGTCCAAGGACATTGGATCCAAAAGCATACCTCTGGTAAGTAGTTAGATTATTTGTTATTTGTAAACACGTAAAAGGATTAGGAGAACGTTGTAAGAGAAAATGCTTGTATATATGAGTAGAAATGGATGGACCAGTGGGTTTCATAAATTGAGACCATTAAATAAAGCAATCGCATATAACACTTATTATAGAAGGTATATTATCAAGACATCACATGCAATTGACATTTGAGAAATGGCTAAGTGTGTGGTTGTTTCACACATTAAAACAATTTCAGCACACATGTGCCTTTTCCTGTCCCTTATGACTAGCCTCAGGTAAGAATTCTTGCATATTAAAAATATTACCACCGTGATTTCAAAGTGAGGCCAAGTCCTGTACAGGAATGTGTGATAATTCACCATCCTGTCTGCACTATAAGTGAAACCATACTAACAGCAACCACGCTCATACATGGTTTTCGTTATATTTCAGACATGGTGTGGACAGCTTTATGTTTCATAAGACACTTCTTTATTGTGTTTTTGGGTTTTTTTTGTTTTGTTTTGTTTTGTACATTCTTTAGTTTGGTGTAATTCTGTCATTGAAATCATCCATAAATGCTAATTGATAATGACAGTAATCATTGGAAGAGTCTATAGGTACCCTGAAGAAGACTTTCTTTTAGTCCACTTTTATTTACAGAGTC
Source organism: Murina feae (assembly GCA_004026665.1). Taxonomy (NCBI): domain Eukaryota; kingdom Metazoa; phylum Chordata; class Mammalia; order Chiroptera; family Vespertilionidae; genus Murina; species Murina feae. The sequence goes on along the minus strand of PVJC01002107.1, from coordinate 37,775 downwards.
TTGTTTGATATGGTAGAACATATCTTTGCTGGAATAACAGATACTATGGCTCTCTACCTAGATCTGACAGTATATATCATGTACCTCACAAAAATGCCAACCAACCAAAGTCTCTCACACGACTGCTATAACTTTGAAAAAAACCATTACTCTGTGGAGGATTTACAGTCAGAAACTTTCTTACACCTGAAAAAGTTCTTGTTTTTATTTTCATTGTATTGATGGTGTAATTTTAATATATATTAACTTAGCTAGTTACAGAATGAATTCTTGAGATGCGTGTTCATGCATTTCAAAAACAATGGTCTTCGGAGGATTTCAGAAATGAATATGCCTAACAGATAATCACTTCTTGGAAACTGACTGTGTTATCAGTATCACTCTTACCCACCTATGCTAAGAAAATTATTTCCCTTAACAAGATTATTAAAGCTGCCTGTTCTGCCACTTAACAAAAACAAGAACAGAAAAAAATGTATTTAAAGGTGGGGAGAGGACCACTTCTGACTTGGGTGCACTGGGTTTTGTTCATGAGAACAATGAATGACATTAATAAAAAGTTGTTTTGAGTTCTAATGGGGGAAGAGATGAATTCTCTGAAATAATCTGAACTTTATTTGTTAGATAGTAAAGTTATAACTCATGGCCTTGTTCCATTCATGTCTCATTCAGTAGCTGATAAAAAAATTTCTGAAGAATTATGGACAATGGTTGATCTTATAGTAGTCCTCCAAACATGCCAGACTTTCTCGATCCATTGTGCCTAGCTCTCATTCCCTTTGTCTTAGGATATGTTAGACCTTGTAACCTTTCTTCCTTAAGACAGACCAGAAACAAATTAACTATATATTTTAAAACAGTCAAGGTAAGCCCTAATAACTTTCTGGAGTAGGAGCATTGTATTGGAATTGATCCACATCATCTGGTAATTAATTGTCAGTAAGAAAGTCTGAGAAATGATATAAAAGATGCAAGGAAGTTATCCTACGAGAGATAAAAATACACTACTAGAAGCAAATTGGACAAGGATTATGTAGACTTAGCTCTGAGAGAATTTAATGGAGCATTCTATTATCTGACCCAGGCCCTTGGAAAAATATGTAAATCTTTTTCTATAATAATAAGGGTTCATAATTTTTATCCACATCCTGACAATTCCGAGTAAGGGAAAACTTACGGTTTTCATTGCAGTCATAAGATTGTGGTACAAAGTTCAACATTGCCAGGTTAAGAAAGGAATATTCGTGCTATTCTGTCAACCCAGAAGAATTTCCAGAGTCAATCAAGATATGATGCACATTGTGTGTAGGTTTGCATCATTTTAAGTAAGTGAGTATGTCTTGCCTCTTTGCAAGTTATTTTTAACTTATTTATTTTGTCAAATTATACTTTTTCTATAGCTAAGGTAACTTCAAGAACCCTGGCCTGATCATCTCATTAAAAACACACACACACCTTGCCCTAACTAACCAGTTTGGCTCAGTGGATAGAGTGTCGGCCTGCAGACTGAAAGGTCCCAGGTTTGATTCTGGTTAAGGGCATGTACTTTGGTTATGGGCACATCCCCAATAGGAGGTGTGCAGGAGGCAGCTGATCAATCTCTCTCATTGATGTTTCTAACTTGCTATCCCTTTCTGAAAAAAGCAATGAAATATACTTTAAAAAGAAAAACACACCTTAGTTTTGCAATATATTTTTATCTTTATATTTGCAAAATATCTTTATCTTTGCAAAATATCTTTTATCTTTATATTTGCAAAATATCTTTATCTTAGAGCTTACGCTCTAAGATACCTATTTCAAAAATACTTAAATTTATTTCATTATGATTTATCAATTATTTTAAAATATTTCTGTAAGGAGATTTTTCTTAAAATGTAGAAAATAAATTAATAGAGCCTTATACTAACCCATGATTAGATTTACTAGTGAACGTGTGTGTGTGTGTTTTATACTGTGTCTTTTTGTTTTTTAAATTTGATGGCAGTTTTTTACAGTACTGAACTGGGGTTGAATTGAATTGAATTGAATTGAATTGAATTGACTTTCATAGTAATTCACCCGCATTTGTGTGGTATCTTAAGTGTCATCCTTAAAATATTTTACACAGAGAGAGAAACACCATCATGTAGGGTTTTAATTTTAACTTACAAATCCAGGAAGCCAGGTTATTTCTGGGTATTTATATTGAAGGTTTATAAAAAGAAATTATCAAAAAAAATGTGCATGCACTATGACTAATGATGAATATAGGTTTTACTAATGAAATAGTTAATGGCTGCGATGCCATTTTTAAAAGTTGTGCCCATACACAGCCATGTGTGCTTATAAATATTCTGTGTATGATTAAGTGACCTGTCATTTTTACTAGTTTCACTGTTGCTTCGTGATGACTATACTTGCCTTTTTAGCACTCAGAGAACTCACACAGTACATGCTCAGTGAGCCCCTACTGTGGGCCAGAAGTAGTGTGTTGTTTCCAGATAATGTTTTTCAGTTCTGTTGATGTTTCAGTGGATACCATATAAGCCATTGTATCAGAGGGCCTTCAGGGGCTTTGACAAGTAAATGTCCACATTTCTGTACCTGTGGCTTCGCCTTTCATAGCCCTTGTGTCTTGCCTAGATCTTGCATCAAAGAGGTAAGGGAAAGGGAGTTGATAATTGGAGGTAATGAGCCTTTTATTATTCTAGTTTTTGAAGTTAAGACTTATTAGTGCCCAGGTCTCCACAGTGTTTTCATCTCCTTTTAAACTGCTGAATTCTATTCTCTGTGGACTTTCTCCATTTTTTATCACCTGTGCATCAGAAAATGAAAACCATAACTCAGAGAAGAATGGCATGACTTAACTGATCTTACCCTGGGGGTCTGCCTTTATTCTTCCAGATTGATTCCATTTGTAGCTCACTTTTAATCCACACAGGAGAATTTGTTTCGGACGGGGGTGTTGGCCCCACAATGCCAAGAAGGTACACTTGAAAACCTTTGCTTGAGAGTGAATGACCGGAAAATTTAACCAGGGGAAGCACAAGACCAGATCTACGTTGTGGGGAGTTTATGCCCCTGGCAGTGAGGAAAGTGAACTGGAATGAGCAGTATTGCAGTGTGCAGATAGGAGACCAACTGAAGACCTGAACGAAGGCAATGGAATAGATTCGGAAAAAATTGAAAATGTTAATTCACCTAGAGGTGGGAAAGGTTAGGCACGTCATCTGAAAAGAGGGGAACACGACTTCCTCTTCTGGCCCCAGCTGACAATATGAAAGGTTTACCATTTACCAAGATAGAGAACTAAGAAGTAGCAGGGTGCTTTTGTGGGGATGGGTAGAAGTCACATTGTGGAAAATCATGATACCATGTGCTTGTTTTTAGTGAATTCTTTGAATTTCACTTGTTTGGGTCCTTGCGTTAAAATGATAAGCAGGTGCCCAGCCAGCATGGCCGAGGAACTAGGAAATCAAGGATTGATTCCAGGTTAGGGCACGTGCCCAGCTTTTGGGCTCAATCCCCAGTAGGGAGCTTGCAGGAGGCAGACAATCAATGATTCTCTCCCATCGTTGATGTTTCTCTTTCTCTTTGCCTCTCCCTTCCTCTCTGAAATCAATAAAAATTTTATTAAAAAAATGATAACCAGGTCAGAGTGTGGCTCCAGGAGATATCTTTGCTTGGGTTAGATTTAGAAATTAGGAGTATTTAAATTAGGTACTAGTTGGAACTGTGGACATAGATGAGCTTTCTGAGGATTGAAAGCTCCCACTGTCGTTTGTGGCTACCTAGGTTATTCTGTCTCATTTTTTTATTTGCATGTTCATGTTCCCCTACCTGGTATATCCCTTGAGGCCAGAATCATGTCTCTTTCTTTCAGCATCTCTACCTGGATGCTAATGTAGTGCCTGGAATGTGGGCAGGCATTCAGCTATTCCGTAAATGTGTAAGAGTAAACTGAAAAGTATAAAGTGAGAAGGAAGAGACCTTGAGGATATATGATTTGGGATTGTAGTGCTTTTTCTGAAGAGCAGTCTCACAACTTTGATGGCAACTGGAAGGTATGCGTGAATGTTGCCTAATCTGGGGGAGGAGAGAACAGCAGAATTAGGAGTTACTGGTCAGAAGGCTTATTTAGCCTCTGACTCCATGAGAAAAAAACTATGAACGAACTTACCCTATAACAAGATCTATGCATATATTGGGAGTATGTTTGGTTCATATGCTTCAAATTTGGGGTTCTCAGTCCTGGTCAACTACACCTGCTATGGCCAGACTGTCTTGGCGTTAAAACCGAGTTCTTCATGCGGTTATATTCAATTCAGCTGAATGACTCACAGCCTAGTCTCTGTGTTTTCCACACATCAAGTGATCAACTGGCAGCAAGGTTAAAAAAAATGTTTCTGGGTCTTCAGAAATTATTCGAAGGTACAATTGTTGCCGCGCTCAAGGGAGGATGTATTCTAACATGCCAAGCATTTGGTTAGCTGCTTTTGTAATAATGGACATGTAGGTAACTGAGACATCTAATTAGACGGAGTCCTACCCTGACTATTTTGTAATGCCAAAGAATGGCATTGAACTTGTTTAGGTAACTTAAGAAATAAAGCCGGCATGTCCCAGAGCACTTCATTTCATGACCCAATATCGCAAATAACCTCTCATTATATCCCAGCTCCCTGAGTTCCATCTAGTGGTTAGAACATATCTTTTTTACCGTCTAATCAGTTATATCGCTCAGACGCAGCAAACAAATACATTAATTTATCTTAATCTCTGCTCATTAAAATTATTTTTAACCTACACATACACTAACACAGCATTTCATCTGCCCCCAGGATAGTATGGAAACACCACAGACAGACCGACTCCATTGCTAAAGAAGACTGTGTGTTTCAGGAGACATCCCCTAACTTACGGTTTTGATTAGGGCTTCTTCTTATTTTCTCGTTGCTTTTCTTTGTTGTTGTTTAGAGCTAAAGCCTGACCTGCAAAAGATCTCAGTTTGAATGCCTTAATTAGATTTTAAGAAACTGGAAAATTTTGCTTTGAATAGCTGGAGTGTCTTCTTGAGGGTTGAATATACATAAAGAAAGACAAAGAGGATCCTGGTAGTAACACCCAAGGAAGACGTTGGTTGGTCCTGGTCAGTCTTATGAAAACAATCAAAAGCTTGTTTTGTTTTGTATTCTTTATTAATATGGACTAGGAAAACTCATATTTATTTTAAATAAAGTTTTCTAAATCTTCCAATTCCTAGATTCTGAATTCCTTGTAAGCAGGGTCCCACTCTTAAGCATTTCCCTGTCTCCTAATATGTTTTATATGAGGAATACACTCAGTTAGTGATTGTGCTCATCCAGGCTCTGTCCCCTGACAGCTTTGAGAATCTCTACTTCTTTTGTGGCTCTGACATCTAGAAACACTCCAAAAGTAGTGACTTAATTTGCATTCAAGTACTATTTTAATATCACAAGAATATAACTGTTGGTGTATGCCCACAATCAAAACCCAGGCCTACTTACAATACCAGTGGGTGCCCTTTACAAAGTTTTATCCATGTAACATAATTTTAACCTCTGTTATGTATAAAGTTAACAGTGGGGCAAGATGCTCTGCCCTTCTTTGAAACTGAACAATATAAAATAGGAGAATTGTTGCTCAGGCCATAGGGTTATTCCCAGAACAGAACTGGTAGAAATATCCCCTTCCCTTTATCCACTTCCTCTGCCGCCTTCTATGTCCCTGTGTTTCTCAGAAGAATTATTAGAACTTGAGGACACTGAAGCCTACCATCTCTAGACTTGCTATAAGCTACAAATAGGATAAGTGGGGAAGGAGAGAATGGATGTCTTCTACAACACAAACAAGAACTGAATTAGATGACTGGTTTCACTCAGAGAAATAACCCCCTGAGCAAAGTGAAGATAATATTTGAGGCCCATCACTTTCACCTTCATTTTCTAATGTTATAAGTTTTATTACCTTGTTTTACACCCATGAAAACACAACTTGAAACAAAAAAGGTATTTTTGAGATTGAAATTTGTTGATTTTTTTTTTTAGCAACAGAACGTTAAGCAGCAAAATTTAGGGTGCAAGGTAAAAAATACATTTTAACCGTAAAAATACATTTTTACACACAAAACATGTATTGAAAAGCTTATTCTAAAATGAAGATACAAATTTAGGAGACTGCTATTATAACAAATATTTATTAAGATTTCTCTGTGTGTACTACAAGTCACTTTAAACATCCCAGAATTCAGTGGGATTGTTGTTGCTGCTGCTGTTTTTGGTCATGACTTTGGCATTATCCCTTCTTCACCCTAGCTTAAGTTTTTCATAGGAATTGAAGTGACCAGTAAGATTGCTGACAGCAAAGTTTTAGTAGATCCCCCTACCCCCCCCCCCCCCGTTTAGTAGTAAATGATAGAGCCATGGTATTTCAGAATGAAAAAACAAAGTGCTTGCATCATACTTTTTAAGTAGACAAACTTGTTATAGGATATTCATTACATTTGAAGTCTTTATCTTCATTTTTCCTACAATTATTTGTCTTTTAATATTGATTTTGCTATAGCAAAATAGTTACCCATTTGCAAAGGAAATAAAGCTTATTAAAAGGTAGGCTGGGGTTTTTTTTTATATTTAACAATTGCATATTATATTAAAAGACTATTGATTGCCATAACAACAAGAACTAGAAAATTGCTCTTTATTTCCAAAGGCAACCTATTGGTTGTAAAGAGCTAGAGCTTTGAAGTCTAAAGAGGTGGGTTCAAATCGTGGCTCTGCCAGTTAGCACCTGAATATTAAAGTTTCCTAGAATTATAAGTTGCAGTTTTACTTTCCACTTAGTAAAAATAGCACCTGTTTTTGCATAATTATTATTAAATTTTCAGACACTGGATTCGGCATGTTGTAGTTGCTCAACTGATATAGCTGTTCATTCAGTGTATGCACCATGAGAAGCAGTGGGAGGAGTTGATGGGTGGTGGTGTTGAGAAGAACTCTAAGATATCAGATCATTGACTTCTCTACAAAGCAACAATTGGAAGTAATCACACAACAAAGGAAATAAGGGACTCCAAATGCTCCCTTTTGGAAGATATCTAATAATACAAGAAATGCCATGCTGAGTCCATTGAAAACTGTGGACTCCAAAGAGCTTTGTTTGAACAGTGTGATTAGCTCAGTATAATTCATGGCTGGGGTTTAACCTGGTCCTCTGGTTTTCCCATAGTCTGTGTCATAGACTTCATTTCACGTTGCACAGGTGATGGCCGAGCACATTGGAAAGGTAAGCCAATCCTATTTTGCATGAGCAATCACCCTCTTGTACAAGGAAGTAGTTTCTATTCACCAGCTAGAAAACATTCCAATTTCAAATTCTTTAGGAATTAGGAAATAAGGTCCCACTGAATAAACGGTTAATTGAGACCTCCATTTTTTTCTCCTCTGGCTTCCACTATAATTTGCTTTTCTTTTTCCTAACATAAGATATATTAGACTATAGGACAGGTTTCATCCCAGAAGTAAATAACAGCTTGTTTCCTTGGGAGCGATTGAAGAGCAGCATGAAACAGCACTTACTGTTTTTTGAAAGTTGTGTCAGATTGTCATGGTAATACAGAGTTGCATCATGTTGCCATAGCAACCAGAATTATAAAACGGATTTAAAGAGGATGAACAGATAGCCTTTGGTGTTGTGATTCCTTTAACTTTAAAGATTTCCTCCCTCCTCTACTCCTGTTTATTTCATTTTGCTTCCTTTTTATAAAATGTGGAAAGGGGAGCATGTCTAGAGGAAATAAATAATAGGGATGCATACTTCTTCCCAAACGAAGAGTTGCAGCAGAAAGACAGAAGTCATCACACCCTGTGAGCCAGGTAGACGTCAGGGTCTGGACCACGGAACCCGTTACACTGCTGTGTCAAGCCATCCCAACCCGGAGCAAGAGGAAGTTCCTCCAAGAGGGTTGCAAAGGTATTTCATCTTTCTTTCTGATTACCCATCGCTTTTCTTTGAAGCCAAAACATCCAAATCTTCCCCTGAACAAAAAGGGGTGTTGAGCTTTGGGAGCTGATTCATCAAGTTTTATCAGGCTTTGGGGAAGACTGCTTCTTCTCTGTAATTAGAATGATTCAGGTCATTATAGTTGCTCAAGAGGTTAAACTTTGACCCCGGAGGTGAAAAACTAATTTCATTGCTAAACCATTTCCATGAGTCCACAGTGGGGACCAAAAAAAAAAAAAAAAGCTTTTACGAGGCGATTAGAATATTTGTTACTGGAGTGCATCCCTTGACAGATTCTACAAATAGTAGCGATTGGGGGGAGAAAAATGTTGTTTACTGTAAAGGTTTGTAAAAACCAGTTGTTTTGAGTATGCCTTCTCTTAAGTTAGCTCTTATACCCTCTTGGCATAAGCAATTTGCTTTCATTCTCTTTGTTGCTACGATGCCTCCTCTCAGCTTGCTATTTAACAAACTCTAGTAATGCAAGTCGCTGCAAGTTGTAGGCATTAATAGTGGCCAGGTAGTATAATGCTATTTTTAATGAATGTCTGTTTTTTTTTTTATTCTTTATCATGCTTTCTTTGGAAAGATGCCCATGAAACAAAGTATTAAGAAAACACACTGCTGCCCTGGAATGTGTGTATTAGCTGCAGATTATTTCCTATTAGCAGATTAGCTGCAAGGCTATTGGCTCAGAAAGGTCTTTGAGAGTATTTTGTTTTGTAACTGATTCAAGCCATGGGAGAGAGTTGCCATCATGATTGGAAAGAAGAATTAGCTACTGTTGCCATGGACACTGGAGTTCCCAGTCCCATTGTGAAATCTAGTGCTTCAGAATGAGATGCCCCAGCATGAGTTCAAGCTTTGTTAATGAAATGATCGAAGTTATTTTTTCACAGCTGTGACAGAATCTTGTGAAAGTTACGTGAAATACACTTTGGCTACAGCACTACCTAGAGTTTCCTCTATAAAGTCCGTGTTTTCCACTGAAATAGAATAGTTCTACGCGTATAGCACTCCATGGAAATGAATACATCATCCATTTATATCTTCAATTACTTTGGTTATACATACCCATGTATAGCGTGTCTTCGAATATTATGTTTTGTTTAAATACAGAAAAATAAATATTCAGACATTCAAACTGATAGATCTGTACCAGTATGTTTTCTAACATTATAATCACTTAGGTGTATCTTTTTTTTAAAAAAAATCTTTATAGAAGGATTTAGATCAAAGCTGCCAATATATTTTAAAGGTGAGCTGTCGACGTGGGGTGACATATAGTCGATTTTCATTTTTAAAAACAGGAAAGGATTTGTGAAAGGCAAAGACTAGCGGGTTTTTATGGTGATGCAGGTGAAAACCTGGGAGGTTCAAAGGGAAAGTGACCATGTGTTATCAGTGCCAGACTCCTGCTAATAGTCCGGCAGACAGATATTTAAGTGCAGGCTAGAAGCCAGCCATACTGTTCTGTACTTCAAAGAGAGCTTGCAGTCTTAACCAGCCTTTCTTTTTTAAATATCTTATCCTTCCTATCCATCAAGCAACCTTTTGTTCCGTTTGTCCCCCCCTTTACAATGCTGTTTTGTTCGTTTACTTTCCAGAGAGGCCTAGATTCAAGTCATGTTTCTGCCACTTACCATGTGACTTTGGGTCCATTGATGATTTTGTCTAAGTCTCGATTTCCTCATTTATAAACGAGGATGACAGTAGCTTCACCCAAGAGAGTTTTGTGGGTTGAATTAAATAAAAATGGTAACTATCGTGGTGCACGGTGCTTGGAACTCAATAAATACAGTTGGTATGTGTTCAAAAGCTTTCGTGGCTCCTGTTTCGGACCTGTTTAGATATTCAGACTACTACCGCAAACTTACCTGCCTCTCCAGTGAACTCATGGAAAATGGATTAAGTGATTGGCCCAAACATCTCCCAAATTTACTTCTTGACCATTCTCACCTCTGGGTCTTTGCTTAGCCAAGTCCCCTACCAAGAGCACCCTTGCCCCTTCCTTTCTGCCTAAGATCAATATCTTCTTGAAGATCCACAATCTCTGAAGTATTTCCTCACTAATCTAACTGCTCCTAATATTTTCTCCTCTAAGTAGTTTTTTTCCCCTCAAATTCTTAAATGCATATCCTAGAAGCCAGTTGAGAACAGGTTTGAAATAAAAGACCTTAACCCTTCATAATCAGCAGGCACTTCCGGATATATTTCATTTATGAAGCATCACTAAAAATAACTCTATCCCAAGGATATCCACTTTCCAAGAATTTCATTTATTCCACACATTGTATTCAGCTTTATTCTTAACTGCTAACCTGTAATAGGCTTGGATCACTTGTCATCCCAATATTTGTCATTGTGCAATCACTCAAAAGACCTCGTTGATACTGGGCCCTTGTCAACTGGGAGGGTCGCATCCACAGGCCTTCCATGAGTCCTTTCTGTTAGAGCTTGGTGTGAGGACTTTCCTTTTGAAGCCAAAGCTAAGCCCATAGCAAGCCTGTAGTACCTCAAAGTAAGATGAGTAATAGTCGAATGTGTGCTAGGTTGTACCTGTTCTCTTTCCAGTGTATATCTTAGAATCTAAATCACATGTAAGTAAATGGAAATAACTCCCTTATTTCGAGATCTATCTGACAACTTCAGCTACCTGTGACATTCTAAAATTGAGAGACAAAGGTCTCATCACAGGGGATAGTGAGTGCCATTGCTGTACAAAAAGGGAATTGGGGTCCAGCCAGCATGGCTCAGGGGTTGAACGTCAACCTAGAACCAGGAGATCAAGGTTCTATTCCAGGTCAACCCAGGTTTTGGGCTCAATCCCCAATAGGGGGCGCGCAGGAGGCAGCCAATGGATGATTCTCTCTCATCATTGCTGTCTCTGTCTTCCTGTCCCTTTCTCTCTGAAATCAATTTAAAAAAAAAAATGTTTAAAAAGTGTGTGGGGGGTGGGAGAGAGGGAAGGAAATTGGAACCATCTTTGGAAAAGTCTGTTGTACCGAGGAAGTTGGGGTGTCTGTGGATCTCCCAGTTAGCACTTCAGGAGGGGAGAAGAGAATTGTTACCATAAACTGACTTCCTGAGTAAAATATTGAAGAATTTTTCTGCAAAATTGGAAGTAAAATATATGTTCCCAAATGATTTTGTAGTTGTTTCTGTGTGCTGTGTGTTTAGGAAATGGTAGAGTTGGGTTGTTGTGAGCACAGAGGGTCCTGCCAGTTTTGTCTTCAGAGAGCTGCAGTCTCCCCTGGGTTTAATCCGCATAGAGAAACAATTGCTTTCCAGTTTACAAAATATTGAACCAACCCCCACAATTCTGGGGGAAAAAAAAAAAACATTTTTCTCTAGTCTTTGATATTAACTTAGAGGCAAGATTTTTAAGCAGATAATTACAGTTTCAAATTCCATGAGATTAATTCTGTAATCAGGGACAATGGAATCCTTTGGGCAGATCAACCTGTGCCTATTGGCAATAGCAACAACAGGCAAACACAAAGAATAACAGCAGAAAGGTAGTCATTTGGCTCAGGAAGGATACGAAATAAAAGACTAACTGTTGTAGTAAACTTGCAGCCTCTTCTAGTTGGAAATACACATTTATACCTGGACTTTCAAGTTTTTACTCACTAGCTCGATTGGGAAAAAATATATGTGCATGCATAAACGTGTATTAGCATGCATATCTATGTACATAGTAGGGTTTTTTACAGATTTTAAGGTACAGATTATAATTGAAAACATTTTTAATGACATTAACTATATTCTTTATCCTCTTGTAATAAAGCTATTTTAAATTATTCTCATTTTTTAGAAAAAAATTTGATGCAGTCATTTTTTACACTTACTACTTATTATCATTACTGAACTTTATGAGGATTGAGACATTTAAAAGTCTCTATAAAACTTGGTCATGCCCCACTAAAATCCCCTTGTCTTGGTAAGACAGGAAGTTAGTTTGATAGAACTTCTGTGTGTACCTTGCACTGATATCTGTATAAAATACAGTGTACAGTAGAATGGACTGCAATATAGAGATAACAATCAGCCAAATTCCATCCATTCACATTATTTGATTCTTGTTTTCTTGTCTATATACTAGTATGTAAAAGACTAATATGCAAATTGCCCCCTCGGGAGTTCACCTGGGAGACCGGGAGTTCCACCGCTCTCTATGACCTGCGCTGACCACCAGGGGGTGGCGCAGAATGTAGGAAGGCCCCAGCCAGCTGCTGGAAGGCCCCAATCAGCCCTGATCTCTGGCCAGGCCTAGGGACGCTACCTGTGCATGAATTTCGTGCACCAGGCCTCTAGTATATTTATATTTAGGTTAAAAAAGGGGAAGGGTGAATTGCAGGATCTGTAACATTTTTTTCCATAACAGAGGATGGAAAGAGACAAAACAGGCATAGGAAAAGGAATATTTTTAAAATTACTTACGCCCTAGCTGATTTGGCTCAGTGAATAGAGTGTCAGCCTACAGACTGAAGGGTCCCGGGTTGAATTCTAGTCAAGAGCACATGCCTGGGTTGCTGGCTGGATCCCCAGTGAGGGGCATGCAGGAGGCAGCCAATCAATGATATTCTCTCATCATTGATGCTTCTATCCCTCTCTCCCTTTCCCTTCCTCTCTGAAGTCAATAAAAATTAAAAAAAAATACTTAACAGAGATTAAGAGTCTTATATTTGAATATTGCTAAAGATATAAAAGAATGGTAAAGTTTGATACACTTGTTCTTTAAATGTTCATAAAAATAAATTCTGAATGTAATTCAGAAAGTTGTAACTTTAAAGACACTCTTGAAAAGCCGAATTTATGCTAATGGGGATTCTCATAAAGCATATTTCTGATAACATTTACTGTCCTCTTCAAATGTCAGAGGCACAGTTTTTTCTTTCTGCCTGAAGCCACACTGCTTTGAAAGTAGAACATAATGTGCCCTCAGAGCATCATAATTCATGATCTTTGAAACAAATAAATGAAAACAAAATGTACATTCTTTAATTAATGTTTAAAAATTCAATTCTTTATTAGTGAAGCCAAGAAACATGGAATTGTTGAACTGAATTCTGTCTGACAATGGTAGGCCATAAAACTTTTTAATTAGAAAAGATTGAAAGCTGCAGGAAGAATTCTGCATCCTTTCTATAAAGCGCGGGCTGCGGGGGGGGGGGGGGGGGGGGGCTCTAGTTTCTTTTTCCTAAATGGCTTGTCACTTTTTAAGACTCGGTGTCAGTCAGAGTTTTCGTTTTGCCTTTGGATAATGGGCTGAAATGGGCAATGTGACCACACAATAAAATGAAATGAAATATGTTTTTATATGCTGCGATGAAAACGCTAACAGTTTACTAGTATCCCGTATATCTCATCTCTTCCTAAATGAAAAAGCATGTACGAAGTAATTCGCATGAGACCAGGTGAGGATCTGAGTTTTAGCCAAATGTAAGGACAGGATTTGGAGGATACCAAGGCTCAACTAAGCCTTCTAGATTGATGTTCAGTAGGCAAAGGGTGTCGGTCAAGATGATGGGCGGGAGTGTAAAATCGTTAGTTTATTCTTTTAGAGGACATGGTGTTGTCACTATTTTTTAAAGGTGGCAGCAATTGTGACCTATAAAAAAGAGTATGTAGTTTATTTTTTGAGAACATTTTTATGTACCAAAAACATGCATAACCTTTCCTCATTATTCTAAGCCTCCACTGCTTATGACCTGCTTGTGTTAATTCTGAATTATTTAGTGCCTACCTTATCATTATATCTTATTTTCTGCCTTTGGGTATGAATTCTCCAAAATCACCTTGACTATGAAGGGAAAACCTTGTGTCTGAAAGATCTGAGAGGAGCTCTTTTAAAAATGGCCTGTGTACTGGTTGGTTGTCTGATACTCAAACTAAACGTTCTGACTGAGCACCAGCATCCTCCCCCTACACATACACAAAGGCAATAAAAACAAAAAACAAACAAACAAACACAATATCAATTATTTTTTAAGTTTTGAGAAAACCATGCTTTGCAATCCTCTGCATCAGTGGCTCTGAGTGAGTTCCTAGTACTGCAGTGAGAGATTGGAGCTGCTGGCTGCCTTTCGACTTTTAGATAAGGTTTAGGTCCTCTGCTCACACTTCTTTATTATTATTCAGATGTAGTTCTTTCATTTGAGACAAGTAATACAAACTGAGTGCTTTCGGGAATTACATTATTTGCCTGCTTGTTTACTTTCTGCACTTCCCCAGAAGGGACGCTCCTTAAAGACTTGAAATTTCCTGCCCTGACCAGTTTGGCTCAGTGGATAGAGCTCCAGCCTGTGGACTGAGAGGTCCCAGGTTCGATTCTTGTCAAGGGCATGTACCTTGGTTGTGGTCACATCCCTAGAGGGGATGTGCAGGAGGCAGCTGATGGATGTTTCTAACTCTCTATTCCTCTCCCTTTCTCTCTGTAAAAAATAAATAAAATATATATATATTTTTTAAAAAGACTTGAAATTTCCTTGCTCTCTGCGGTCTCTAGCACCTGCCAATAGTGCCTCGCACCTAGGGGGCCAGTGACCACTCATTGTGTGAGAGTATTGCAAAGACTCCACCCCCCGCTCAGGGACCTCTAAGCATATAACAGGGTGGCAAAGAAGACAGTCCTATCTAGTCTTCCTTCACATATGCCCTGGCTAATTCCTTCTTTCCTATTCCCACTGCTCATCAAATGCCTCTTTCTTTCTTTCTTGGTTTATTGCCTATAGTCTGCCACCTGGTCCTTCTGTTCTCTCTCTTTCTTCTCTCTTGTCCATCCAGCAGTTTCTGCCAGGATCATCTTCCCAAATTTAACTCTCCGACTAATAATGGCTCGTGTTGTTCCTCGGGTTGTCATAGGGCAGTTCCCTCTGTCTGTGCATGTGTCCCCAAACACCTTCTGCAGGTCAGGAGTCTGGGCACAGCATGGCTGGATATTCTGTTCAGGGCCTCACTGGGCTGAAATTGGGGTGTCAGCCAGGGCTATGGTTGTTGGCAGAATTCATTTCCTTGTAACTGTAGGACTAAGGTCTCCAGGAACCACACAGCTTGTGTGGGGAGAACTGATGCATCTGTAAAGCGTTTCAGTTGAAGCTGGATAGTTGGAGTATTCTCAAGAATACTTTTATAATATGTTACAAAGCAAATAACAAATCCCAAACAGGGAAGCAACACTTAAAGAACTGAAAGGACACAGGACAAGGATTTAGGAAAACTGACTTGTAGTTCCTATTTTCTTCTCGAGGGACAATAATTGAGTTTGCTTTAACATCTTCGTACTCTACATAGTTTTATCTGGGACTTTGTTCATGAATTGCTTCTTTTAGGTGAGTGTTACAAGAATAAAATTTGCAAATCTCTATGATGTATTTTTTTAATTTTTTTAATTTTAATAAGTTGACATTCCTTATTATTTTGTATTAGTTTTAGGTGTATAGCATAGTGGTCAACAGTCATATATTTTACAAGTGTTTCCCCCAATATTTCCAAGTAATACCTGGCACCATACATAGCTACTACAATGTTATTGACTATATTCCTCATTCTGTACGTTACCAGTACATCCTGTGACTATCTTGTATTAACCAATTTGTCCTCCACAATCTCTTCACCTTTTCACCCAATCCCTCAAACCTCCTCCCCCTTTGTCAACCATTAGTCTATTCTCTGTTATCTATGAGTCTGTTTCAGTTTTGTTTGTTCATTTATTTTGTTCTTTTGACACCATGGTTTATCTCTGACTGACTTATTTCACATTGCATAATACCCTCTTGGTCCATCCATGCTGTCACAAATGGTAAAATTTCATTTTTTATGGCCATGCGCTATTCCATTGTATAAATGTACCACAGCATTTTTATTCACTACTAGTGGGCATTTGGGTTGCTTCCATATTTTGAGTAATCTAACTTTTAGTAAATCTGTAACTATTGAATATTAGATATTTGAAATGAATATAGGGTAAGTCATATTACTGTATACACCTATATTGTCTGCCAGAACCTTATTTTAGTCCTAAGCCAATGACAACATGACATTATTAGTAGTGTTAAAAATAGGAGAATGTTTAGACTTTCTAGTTGGGAAGTAGTCTGCCTTGTTTTGTGATGCATTGATGTCGGTATATTTTAATGGGATAAAAAACACACCTGTAATTCTAAAATATTTGACTGATAATGATCTCATTCTATTCTGTAACAATAGAAATTATTATTTTCCAGATTTATAATACTACACTGATTAAAGGGGGAGGAGTATATTTTACAAAGCAACTATGAGCCAAACAGACTTTCCATTAAATAATTTTTGGAACCAGCAAATATCCTCTCTTAATCTCAGTTGTTTGCTATCTATAGGAAACCCAGTTCATGTCACTTACATGCCTTTCAAACCGTCACTCATTTTAGAGACCACTGTGAATTAAATATACTGTTAATTTCTTTGCTATGTTGTTAAAAGTATGAAATTTACAGCCTTGTATGTATCTGTACCTCTAGATGACTTAAAAATTTTTAAAGAGATAGCTAGTGGCTTTTAATTTATGCCTACAATATACAGCTACAAGGTTTAGGAATCACACACACCAGAACATAAATAGTGACTCTGCTATTTACTTGCTGTGTGAGTTTGGATAAGTTACTTAACCTCTCTGAGCTTAGATCGCATCTATGAAATGGCGATAATTATTTATTTACGGAGGGGCCAGTGCACAAATTCGTGCACCTTGCAAGGAATTGTGAGCCGTGAGGCTGTGGTGGGCACAGGGGCAGGTCTCTGCCCATCCTCCAAGCCCCCGCTCGGCCCCTCCCGCTGTGGCCCCTGGTCCCCTGTCTGCCAGCAGCCCTGCTCCCGCTGCTGCTGCTCCCATGCACTTATGGCGCCAGCCCCGCTCACACCCCCTGAAGGTGTGGAGCTATTGGGGCCGGTGCCAGCCGCGGGTATGAGTGGACTGGCACTATCAGCTGGTGCGAGCTGCAGCTGCTGCCCCAATCGTTCCTCAGAAGCAGGGGGAGGTGGAGAAGCCCTCAGGGGTGAACAGGGCCAGCAGCCGCTGCTTGCACCCGCTGATGACGCCAAGCAATTGGGACTGGTGCCAGGCACCCACTGATGGGGCCGATGCCAGGTGCCGGCAGTGGGTGTGAGCAGCTGTTATGGCACCAGCAGCAGGTGCAAGCAGGGCTGGTGCTGGCAGCAGGTGTAAGCACCAGGTGGGACCATGGCATGTGGGAGCAAAGAATTTTCAGTAACCACCAGAGACTCACCCCGATGGCAGTGACTGGCACCCCGCCTTGGTCTGGCGCCCCTGCTCACCTGCTCCACCATCCCACAGCAGTTGACACCTGCCATGTTCCATGCACACCTCCTGGTGTCATAGGGACTGGTTCAGTTCGGTTGTTCCACCATTTGGTCTATTTGCATATTGGCCTTTTATTATATAGGATTATGGGATGCTTAGAATTAAATAGAAAGGTGTTAAGTGCCTAACATGATGTCCAGGACTGTTTCCTACTTCCTCTTTTTACAGTCGTCATCATATCCACGTCTCTGTTGATGGCAGTCTCTTCATTCACTAGCAAACAGTTACTGGGTATTTATTCTGTGCTAGGGTCTGTGTCAGGTATTAAAACTATAAGGATGGCCCTAACTGGTTTGGCTCAGTGGGTGGAGCGTCGGCCTGCGGACTCAAGGGTCCCGGGTTCGATTCTGGTCAAGGGCATGCACCTTGGTTGCGGGCACATCCCCAGTAGGGAGTGTGCAGGAGGCAGCTGATTGATGTTTCTCTCTCATTGATGTTTCTAACTCTCTATCTCTCTCCCTTCCTCTCTGTGAAAAATCAATAAAATATATTTTTAAAAAAAAACTATAAGGATGAATAAGACATGGCCTCTGCCCCAAAGAGGGCAAGACCAACTCAAACAAAATACAACATATCTATAATAATAATAAAAGTTTAATATGCTAATTAGACCAGACATCCTTCCAGATGACCTTCTGGACGAAGCCAAGGCTGTGAGAGAAGCCTGGGTCGTGGGTACCTGCCAGTGGCCATAGGGAAGCCTGGTCCTGGGTGCCAGAGAGAAGCTGATGCTGGCACCCGGGGGAAGAAGGCCTGCTCTTGCATGAATTTCATGCGTTGGGCCTCTAGTATGCATATAAAATGTAAGAACCTTAAACAGTGTACATATAAAAATGAACATTACAACTCCTTTTACCAAAAAACAACAACAGTAAGTCATGTAACAAATTACATTGATCACATGGAAATAATTACATTAATCTCACTGGGTTTTGCCATGACTTTTCTTTCCTTTCGGTTGCCATGAAGGTGGGGTTCTTTTATCTGAGATGCCCACGGGGTATGGACTGTGGCTGTGGAAGGGATATTTTTATTTCCCATGCTGGTGGAACCATGTTGATGGTCAACTGAAGCTATTTTCATAGTGTCTCAAGATCTGATCTTTGATGAAAGAAGCCAAAAAGGATTCAAAGGAGTTACCTTGCCTTAGGGACTTCCTCCCAATATTAAATTGTGTATCGCAACTCTCTTGGGGTTTAAAAAAAAAATACTTAAAGGCCCATGTTTATTCTGTTCTGACTTGAAAGTTCCCAGGGAGGCATGCTGGCCTATTAACATGATGTTTGCAAGAGAAGATGTAGCCATGACTCATGATTTAACACATAGTTGTTTTGGGGGGTTTTTGCATTCAGTATTTTAGATAGTCTTTGTAATTGAAGCAAGGGAAACTGCTTTTGAAAGTGCAAAATTTAATTCATTATTTATTACCATGAGATTTTGAGAAGTCAGAATTGACCTGCAAGTTCAATTATGATTCATTGGAATCGGTTTGCCTATGTGGGCTACGTTTCATCTTATGCATAACCAAAATGCGACTAGCTAGGACTGTAACAGTGTAAACATGCACACCTTTATTTACCCTCATTTGAAATGATTGTTTTTTTGTTCCAGTCGAATAGCTTCCTTTTAAAGCTATTATCCAGCAAAGCTGACATAGGGAATAGCCCAGTGAAATACATCAGTTTGGGGTCCAGACTGAGCCCCTTATTTGCCAGTATACTCAACCTTTCTCTCAAGGACTCTTTACCTTCCTTGTTGTTGTTCCTTAGCCTTCTGTGACACATATGACAAGCATTGCACTATTCTGCGCTGTACAGTATTCTGTTTATTTGCATCATTATATTTTCTTCCTGATCCCACTGAAGTTTCCCAAGGACTGTCTTTCATCTCTATGGTCACCACAGGGCCTTCTGCAGCACCTTCTCTGATGTGGTTCTCTCTCAGCAGAATTTTTTCTTAGCCGAAGCCTTAAACCAAAAGTTTGATATTTGACCTATTCTGAGATTTTTTAGAAAAAAACTCAGAAGGGAGGAGGGGGATAATTTTTCTCAGCAGATATACGTATCCAGGTTTCCACTGAGATCCTGAAAGCAGTTCTAAACATAGTCAGTTCCTGTTCCGCAAATAGTCACCCTCTTTATTTGTGATGAGCCGGCAGCGCTTCTTTAAACAGTGAAGAGTTGCTCAGATTTTGGAATGAAAGAGTTCTCATAATAGTTTTTATGCCCTAGTTCTTTGATGCTCTGGTACAGTTAGATGAGGCTCTCTAGTGTTTGAATTATGAAACATTATCACTTCACTTCCAGCACATCCTAAGTCCTCTGATTTTTAAGGGCAAAGAAGTAATATAATTACTCAGTATTGGAACTGGGAGAGAATGGTGAGGTTGGTTAAGGTCAGAGGACTGTTTGGGGTGAAATGAGGGATTGGTAAACAATACTGTGAGCTGTTTACTGTTACTTGGAAAAAAGAATGGTCACTTAGAAAAATACCAACAGCATAGTAACAGGAAAGAAAAAGCAGATAACATTGCAATGATGAATTTCAGCTAATACTTTCTCTTTATGATGATAAAAAGGTGCATAGCATTTACTATTTTATTTTAAAATGTTTTTGAATATTTTGTAGTAAATATTTTTCTAACCAATGTTTAAAATCCTGTCAGCCTCTTTTAATGGCTGGCATGCACTTACACTCAGTGTTCATATTGAATGAAATCATTAGCTGGAAAAAATCGCACAACGGCAAGTCCTGTTAACTAATTATGCTAGATTGACACTCCCAAGGAGGCTCACCACACTCAAGCATTATCACTTACAGAAAAGAATTTTTTCAAAGAGGCCTTCTATTTTAAAAACCTGTTGGTGAAAGGAATTAAAAAGTTGATATGTATGTATATAAATTTTTTCCTAAGAATAATATATGCATCCTTTCCATACATTCACCTTCTGACGTGAGTTTACACGTTGTGCTTGTCCATTCGATGCCCTGCTCCAGATAGATTTCTGAGCTATGATAGCATTAGGTAGAATAAAGGAAGAAACTAAAACAAAAGGAAGAGGGTAACATCAATCTTTCCAGATAAAAACTCAGCATCCCTAAGAAGGCATCAAGTTCCTCTGCCTGAAATATTGGTCCTCTATGTTGAAATTAGCCATTCTCAAGCCTAATCTATAATCTGACCTTTTTAAAAAATAAATTCTGTAAAAGAACATAGATGCTCTGATAGCCTTTTAAATATTGAGCTCTTTACTTAATGTTTCAACTTCTTAATAATAATAGCTACCACTTATTGAGCGCTTCCTTTATGCTAGGCACTTTGCTAAGTGTTTTGTATAGTATTTCATTTAATCTTCCTCTTAAAAGCTATAGATTAAGCAAAGCAGCTCGGTGAATTTTCAAGATCACTGGCTAATAAATGGAATTGGGATTTGTGCCCATGATGGTCTATCTGACTTCCAAGGTCATCTTCAGTACGAACATAAGAAAACTCCTACACACCCTTAAGCTGCATCATATATCTGAAGCAAATTGAAGCAAACGCTGTGCGATCTGCATGGATAGATATGAATAAAACTATATTCTTGTGAACCCTGCTCCTACCTCTCACGTGTTTCTAACCTCCACTTCACTGGTGAGTGGAAAACCACCACTCTCTCTGGGCACTGACGCTGACGTGTTACCTGGTCCTTTCTGCATGCAGCACGGAGGGCTTGCTGATGCTGTGATCAAACGTTTCGGGGTGAATCTCTGGAGAAATATATTTGGAGCTTATGTGGCGCTTCTGTTGTTCATTTTCTGGTTTCAGTTATTTTTTAAAAGCAAAATCCATGACAAGTTTATTGCTTGTTAATATAAGAGCTTTTCTTCGCTACCCATTTATTCTGTTGTATGTTTATATGAATAGCCTAGCTGTCAGTGATTTGGGACGTCAGTAAATAAGTTTGTGATGTCAAAATATAGACAAGTGCATATAGAAGAGGGTATACTTAGGTATGAAATTTTACCAAAGATCAGATGCTTTAAGAAATTGACAGAGTATTAGGTTTTCGTTTTACAGTGACCACCTCCATTCTTTGAATTAGATCATAAACATTTCAGCAGGAAAAGGAGTTTTTTTTTTCTTTCTTGATTTTCTTTTCTCTTTTTTTCACTATGCAAACTACTGCATATTGCATATAGAAGTCAGCTCCAGGCCAGACATGATTTTCCTCTATGGCCCCTTTCTAATGCAAAGGAATAGTTAATAAACTTAGTGTCTTCTTACCTGCATTACAGTTGTATCTGCCCTGTGTGCCTTCTACACTAGATTGCAGGTTACATAAGGGCAAGTTCAACAACATACTAGTAAGTGCTCAAAGAGTATTTGTTGAATTGATGAGATTTTATTATTTTAAATAATAAATTGTTAACTGTGTAAAGTGTCTTACATGATTTTAAAATGCCTTCCTAGGTCACTTGAAAATATAAACTCAAGTCAGGAACTTGAGCCTGATTTATTATTTTCTCCCCCCAAATGCTAGTGCCTTGAACATGGTATACGTTAAAACACTGTTTCCTGAAACTTAGCTGAGTGACATTGTGAAAGTAGACTTTTGTGTCACCTTCTTCGTGCTCATGTTGAAAATCTACAAGGATATAGAGAACAAACAATGCTAAAGGCCTAGTGATATTTCTACTCCTTATGCTTTAGTTTACAATGTGTCTAAAACATTTTTTTCCTGAAACATGGACATATGGCACTATATCTGAGTCAATAAAATTTTAAAAAGGAAGAAATACGGGTGACTAATGAGCATATTAGCTGAGTTTTAACCTCCTTATTGATAAAAAAGAATATAGATTAGAATGAAAATGCAACAGTATTGCATGGGCATGTGCTAATGAGTACTTTGATTATACAAATCGCTCTATTTTTGAAGGTCCATTTGATAAATACGTAGCAGAATTTTATATCAGCATACTGTACTAGGATTCTAGCAGGTTCCGTTCTAGTAATTTAGTCAGAAGAAATAACACATGGTTGCTCATTGCATATTGTTTGAGTTAGAGGAAGGAAAGGAGAAAAGGGAGGGAGGGAGAAAGGGAGGAAGATTGGAAACAATTGAAACGTGGGTTAGCATGGGCTTTGCTAAACATACCATTTATACCATGACAGAGATAACTATACACACATGAGAAAAAAAAGACACTGGTTATTGTTCTTTGTTTATTGGCATGAGAGGATGTTAGATGAGGAAAAAATGTGACTTGAATAAAGACTGTACAGTAAGATCTTACTGCCTTTTGAGTATAGAGTACACAGATGAACACAAGAGGCCAAGTTCAAGTGGACCTACTGTACAACCCTGAACTTTAGGAGATGACAGGGGTTATTTCGCACTCAGTATGTGTGACTTGGTTCCAGCCTTGGGGGTCTAAGCCAGGGAAGATGACTGTCTACAACATTGAATCATATTGGAGGTTGCAGTTTCATCTCGGTGACAGAGATCTCAATTCCGTCTTCCGTTAGGGTTTCTAATCAGCTGTGAAGAAGTCCTGAGATCATAGTTAAGAAAAGCATCCAAAACCTTCCCTTAGGAGCCAAGGATACAAGAGCAGTTCCAGACACTTGTGGACCCTACAAGATGCAGGGGAACCCCACTGGCCCAGTTAAGGATACATAGGCCTTCTGGACATTACAGTGGTGGCCACTGGTACACTCTCTACTTATTTTATGCTCAGAAAATATATTTCTTAGTGCTCTTGTCACTTTCTTTCTATAACAGTTGTTTGTAATAACTGTATTAGTCTTCTAAGTGTTATGCTTTCTTTCACAATAATTACTTTTTTTTTCCTAATTCCCTATCTGAGAGGGATAAATAGAACCCTGCTATTTCTTTGTCATATTTCTCTCATGATCTATTCAAGTATTGTTTTTTTTTTCACTTTTTAAGTTTATGATAGGATATGGATGCTGAGGAAACTGTTCTAACTAATCTGTCTATTACTGTGTTTCTATAACAAATTATACAATGTCAGGTCACTTTAAGAAGCAATTTTTGATAACGGCATAATTATTGTTCTGATTTTGAAAAATGCTGGCATGTGAAGGAACTACTTTATTTGCCATATTAGCTAGAGAAAAAGTAAGCGTATAACTATGACAAGTGGTTTTTGAACTTTATATTGAGGGCAGTTCTCAAAAAGAGAAGGTGATGTTCTTTTTTCCTTGTTAAGATTTTGGATGAAAATCAAGGGTACATTGTCTGAGCTGCGGCTCCCTCTGTTCCCATGGTTCTCTTTTGCTTGATCGTGTTGGTCCTTTTTACACTCAAACATTTATGAAAATCCATAATTTTGTGCAAATATTGAAGACCTGAAATTGCAAAGTCCGTATAAACCCAGAGCGGCTGCTTGCTGGTTAGGCAGAAACTAAATTTCTGCCTTGTTCTTCCTTACACTTTTCATTAGAATTACTTGTTTGTTACAATCTGATTTTCTTCAAAAATAGATGCTTTGAAGCTAAAGAGGAACCAGAGGCTGTATGTTGAATAGAAGGTTGATTAGTTGGCCAAACTTCAGTAGTGGGATCCTGCCATGCTTCCTAGGGAAATAATTCCTTTTCTGAAATTTTATTGTGCTAATTCCTAGTCCCAATTTGAGTTCAGTATTGCCATCAATTGTTTTGTCATTGCTTTTGAATCAGGTTCAACAGTGTATGCATATTTCTTGGGCTTAAACAAAAATATTTTTTCTGAACATCATTTTGTAGTAAAGCATATTTTATAATTAAAGATGTACAATGTTGTGTCGTTTCATTTCATTCTTTTGGATGTTTTTTTTTTAAACTCTCCATGTTTCAACTTTATTGAACTGTGAGCTAGAACACATCATAGACAGTAAATGTGAAAAGGGTGTGTGTGAAACCCCTTCTACATGAGAGTGAGATTGGTGACTAGTCTTTGATTCGTGGTTGTCAGCCCAAACCATTAAGTGGAGTATCATCAGTGTGCTTTATTTATAGGGTATACTTCTCATACTAAATGATAATTTTTGAGATAGCACTGATAAAATGATACTTGCTTTTAAAAATACATCTTCACTATGTTACCTTCTTCTGAACCTTATCAGAGCTTATTTTGTGTGCAGTATATTAAAGGTGCTTATGCAGTTATGATAGTTTCCAAGAAGAATTTTAAATTGGCACCAAGCGATTGCAAAGGGAACGAAATTCAGATTTCACAAGGAAGGAAAATGGGAAGGAAGGAAGGAAGAGTGTGTGTGCGTGTGTGTGCACACACACATTTTGTTTATAATGAACAGAAACAAACAAAAAATAATAATATTTGTTGCCATCATCTCTAGAAGTTATTCATATGCATACTAAATTTATAACCAGTATATAGCTAATTTTGTGTTTTATGACAAGAAAAGTTCATAAAATAATGCTTTCGTGATGGCACTCTTTTAAATTCCATTTATGCATTCTTTTATGAACCTGATTTTTCACTTAATCCTCTACTTTATGCACTTAGAGTTTAAAAACTCTACAGTAAAATATGACTATCTTTACCTTTCCATAGTCTAGTGCAGGACGAAAGCAAGTTCATTCTGCACTTAAATTTTAATTTCCTTTTGAAAATGCGAAGTCATTATCTGTTTCTTCTTTTCTTTCTTCTTAGTGATCAAAAAAGCCTGCACCATGATGGCCTGCTACCTTTACAGCCTGTGGGCAAACATAATCTTTATCACTGGTCTTTTAAGTTCAGTACTAAACCCACGTGCACAGCTTGTATTATACTCTCCTTCCCTCAATTTTATTTTTTACTTCTTTAAATATCCTTTACTTGAAATTGAAAATTTGCATTGACTTCCCACCAGTAGACTACTTTAGAGAGTACTTTAAATCTCTTAATATTCTGATAAGTGAAATTTAGATGCTGATTAGTTTGCAGTAGCATTGTGCATTGGATTATTAACTTATTTCGTGAGCCACTTTTAAATAAAGATACTTTTCAGAGTTCTGAGGGAGAGTAAGGAACTGTCCTCCCTTCCCACTGAACATGGAACCAGAGAAGAATGGAAGGTGCAGTCTGAGAAGGACACAAGCCGTTTCTGTAATAGTTATCAAGTGCTAGCAGGAGCCTGTGGGGAGCGCTGCGGACTTCCCTGCTCTAGAAATCCCGCCCTTCATCCTTTTCTTCCATCCATTCATCCCAGAGTCTTGTCATGCTTCAGTGGACTGACTTATGGTCCTGAACAAAGTCAAGAAACAGATCTTCTGAGGTCCTTTCCGTCATATGATTGTGCGGTGATGGGAAGTAACTGTAGTCTCTCCAGCGATGTGTGTCTTTCAGACATTTTGTGAATTACTGCTGGGGAGATGTAGTCATTGAAAGTTTTCCAAGTGATTTTTTTTTTCTTTTCTATCTTTTTCTTTCTTTTGAAGGGAGGTTTTTTTCATTTCCTCAATGCTACCAGAATTTTAATATGATCTTGTAATAGTGAACCCTTGGCACTTTAAACTGAACAATTTTCAGTAAATATTGCAGAAAACTCTGTTATTTACATGACTCTACATGACCAAATCATGAAATTAATTTCACTTTATTTAGAAGCTAACCCTGTAACAGCTCTCAGTTTTCTGCTTGATGCACATATATGACAAAATGGAACTTCCCTTTTACACATTACATAGAACATTGGGTTACAACATTTATAGAATAGAATATTTCATCTAAACCTGGCATCTTCCTTTATTGCTTGGATTCGCCACTCATGATGTAAACGATTTTGAAATCCCCATAGCAAAACATTTTGCTTCCTTGTCTCTCTCAGAAAGACTTATTTCTAGTTCGGACCATTGAAGCATCTCCTCAGGGTATGAAGTCAGAACGCACAGCTTCTTGCAGACCACTCCTCTAAAATATTAATGCAACTTGCATGAATCACACACAACACATACTGCCCCTCTGTGCTGGAAAATGCCACGCTTTTTATAGTTGTTGCTGTACAGATAGGCTAATAGGAGCCAAAGTCATAAAACAGTAATTAATATACTTCAGAAGTGAGCAGTTTTATAGGGTAGATGCTAATTAAGAATGATAGATGGCAGTGATTGGAAAAAAAGCATAAACCATTTGGTCAACACGAGTGAAAGGTCAGGTATTATCTTGAATGCTTTAGTTAAGGACGCTTTGCTTTTTTCCCTCTCTGCTCTAAATATCTGAGGAAAGATCCTCAGGAGCTCGGAGGGAGACGATGCCTAGTGCCTGCCCTCCAGAACTGAGGATGAAGCAGATACGGGTTGACACTTGATTGACCTGCCTCCCAGGGAGGCTGCTTCGTACATTGGTGCTTTCTCACCATGGCACAAGCCAGCCACATCTTTGTGTGATGTTTGCATTAATCATAGGAGCAGAGAATTATGCTATGGAGACAACTATTGCCCACATTTAAACAAAGACTCGATACCCAGAAATAAACTGAAAAGTTTCGAACTGGCTAAAGATCAGTGTTATCTGATGGCATGCGTAGTATCTATGAAATCTGAAATACAAAATGAAACTTTCCCAAAATGCAGAGTGATAAAATGTAATGCATTTCACGTCTTTGACGTAGAGAAGATGAGCCATAGATAAATTAGCTATTAGCTTTCATTTGG
The DNA here is from genome assembly GCA_004026665.1 of Murina feae. Classification (NCBI taxonomy): domain Eukaryota; kingdom Metazoa; phylum Chordata; class Mammalia; order Chiroptera; family Vespertilionidae; genus Murina; species Murina feae. Next base: position 10,761 of record PVJC01002107.1, on the reverse strand, counting down.
CAGCTACCTACTGTCACTTGCTTACAGTTGTTTGCAGTCGTTTTTAAAGGATATCGTATATAATGCTCTCGTTATATTTAATAGAAAGATTTTCCCATGCCACTGGCTAATGTTAAAATATCTTAAATCACTGGCCTTTAATAAAGCTACGTTGACCAAAACAAGGGCACTTATTTCTTTTAAAACCAAACGAATGTCTGATTAAAATATCATACATGAGCTTGTTGTTCTGTTCATATTATATACCTAGCACTCATAGAAAAGGCTATCGTTAGATAATCTCTCATGGAATTGTATGCCAGCATGTATAATTGTATTCTTAACGTATGAAAGCAGGCATTAAAATGTTTAAATAAATGCAACATAGGAATAAGTAAACAGAATTCCATAGTTTCAAAATTTGGGTAGTGATCGGGTATTGCATAGCATTATTTTAATTGTTGCATGGCATTATTTCTCATTTCAACATCTTAGTCAAGTATTGGAAAGGATGTTGAATTTAAATCAAGTGTGATTTGAGATTACTGATCCATAGAGTGTTCCACTCTATGAGTAGAAGCCCTAATAATGCTGCTAGAAAAAGAAAAAGGAGAAGGCATGAATGAGAAATCCTTAGAAAGTTCTCGAAGTTCGTATTCTTTCTGGCTAGGGAAGCAGAGTGTAAAGAAACATTGTCTTTTAAAATCCTGTTCTTGTCGCCTAATCATAGAGAGAATTAAGCTATCAGCGACCACAGCATATACAAGGCTGGACATGGAAATATTCTAATCTGGTTTCAATAATAGCCTTTTGTGAAATTGGGAAATGTATATTGCCAGAAGCTTTCAAAGGAACTGCACTAGGACTCTAGCCAGTGGGCAGCATTGATGTGGTATGGTGGTTAATTTTTGTAAACCCTGAGTGTAACCCCTTGATGTTCTTTGGAAGAGAGGTGATAATATAATTGTGGCTTCGACTCATTTGGACATTATGGGCATAGCTAGAAACCCTCTTTCTCAAATCAGCCAATTTACTGAAGACAACACCAGGCACTGTCTTCTTAGCCCCAGTTAATGACTTTCTAGTTAAATTGTAACTTGCACAATATCTGTTCTTGCAATTGCTTGCCAAGCATATTGCAGATCAAGGAGCCTGTTATGCAACTGCGAATGAGAGTCTTGGGCCACATCGCACCGTTTTATCTTGTCAATTGGGAGTGTTGTTTGGTTGAGTGTGTGTGTGTCTGTCTGTGTGTCTGTGTGTGAATTAAAATTTGATGACTTTTAAGCAAACCATTAATAGACCATGTGTACTCATTTTTCAACATGTGTCATGAGTTCCATAAGTCCTGATTGCTCCCTGTGTTGTGTACACTTGCGGGGCGAGGGGGGGGGGTGGCAATCAGTATACATGCACTTCTCAAAATGAGGGGCTAGCAAGCAGACCAGTGTCTTACTCTTCAGGGTTTTTTGTGCTATTGAGAAGTCTGAAACTTTTTCCCAGATCATTTGAATTTCGCTTTGGCTGGGGTCTCTTATTGTTCTTTGGAGAGTATCTCTAATAGGAAAATTCTTCATAGCTCAGACACAGTAACCACACGCTTAATCTGTGGCTCATGCAAGACCGGCGACACTGCCTACTTTTTCTACTCTCTCCTTTATAATCAATTTTATCGCTCCTTCCACTCTATTCTGGGAGTCAGCATTTATGCAGAAGGACTATTTGCTTGTTCATTTGTGCAAGGGAAATTACTTTTATTCCTAAAGCATTCCTCCCTCTTAAAATCCTGGATTACATTAAGCAAATATCCCGTTTATGTAAATAAACGTTTAATTAAGCGGAGTCCGTAACAATGTCAGAAACAATAAAACGGATGATTTGTCAGAAATAAACTGCAGGGTATCTGATCCTTTGAAGATAATTGAAAGTTGACTATTTAAAAACATGAACTGAACAAACGCATAGCATAGACGGATCTTGAGTTACAGTTTTATAAATTACTGTGGCATTAGTATTTTGGAAATTAAAACTCGGAAACAAAAACAGCACTCTCATTTGTCACTTCTCATCAGTGAAGTGTTCAAAAACAAGGAGTCGTGCTGAATCTTCGCGGGGAATTTTCTGGAGGCAAGAAAGCTGTAGACGGTGAGCCATGGGTGAGGGCGGCTCATTCATTCTTACTTATGTCGGATAGCGACTACACGTGAGTCACATCTCTATTGCACACGAGGTTATGGAGATGTTTCCTTCATCAGAGGCAGAACCTCAGTTCTGATCAACGTGGGGGGAAGGATGACCCCCTCGCTGAGGCAGCAGAGAGGTTTGGATGTGCTGAACGCTGGTGTTATTTACAGAGTGCGATAAAAGGAGAAGTAAGAAATTGGATGTTTCAGCTGGCTTCTGGTCCTGTTGAAGTCGGTCTCATTTCTCTGCGTGACCTTCAGGCTTGCCAGCTAGCACATCCCATTCCACCCCCTTTCCTATCTGTTAACATCCTTTCTAACGATGTACTTCCCTATCATATCCTTCCTCTTCTTTTTTAAATGTCTCTCACTCTCTGTACTGCCTCTCAGACACACATATATCAGTTAGATCGTATAGTTCAGAACAAACTGGCTTCATTTGTGCATAACAGACCAATTAGGAATATTGAATTTTTTGACATTTTTTTTTAAAGCCAGATCCCTTCCTTTCTAGAGCTTCCTCCAGTCACACCTCTGTATCACCTATTTCCTAGCAAGACAGCTTTTCTGGAGTTTTTGTCACCGGACAGGTTTCACCATAAGGGTTGTACTTGCCAACTGGCCCGCCACCCTCCAGAACTGCTTTTTTTAAAAAACAGAGAGGAAAGAGAAGACAGTACCACTTTATATGAGGGAATCAAGTAACATTGAATGTGAATTTGTGTTTTCGGACCTCCTCCAAATTTGAAATAAATCAGTTCTGGTCATTTCCTTTATGTAAATGATTTGGGGGAGAAATGAGAACCTGTTATGGGAATATCATTCAAAATTTCTTTAACAAAATGCGAAACTGGCTTTCCATACAGGTCTATGGTGAGCCCTTACCACTGCAGGATAAGATTACAATGAGAGAATTTATTCGGTTCTGAGGGGAGGCCTATTAAAGGAGCGCATAATCGCAGAGCAGTTCTCTAGAGACGGACTTTTTTTACGGTGAAATGAAGCAATGTAACATAATGCAAATCATAGCACCATTTACAAAAAGGATTAAAGTTGGAAGAAATCTGTCAAAATATTGTGAAAGTTGAGGAGTCAAACTTTATGACTTTATTTTTAGAATTTGCAAAGATGTTCCGCTGCAGGAATGCCTCGGGGCATTTGTGAACCGGGAGGGGAGTGAAGAGAGCAGTCACTCCCGAAATGCCAGTTAACTCGGCCCTGCCTGGGCCCCTGCCCACCCGCCCGCCCGCCTTCCCTGGTGCTTCTCCTCGCCCTGACCACTCCGTCTGTGGCCAGGCTGGATCCATAGCCGGTCTCTGTCTAAAAGGGTTCTGTGATTTCAGTTGTTTCCTGGGCCGTCAGCTCTGGAATACTAATTGTTTCTCATGTTGAAACTCGTTTGTGCCTCATTAGAAGAACCCTTCATAACTTTGAAGAGTTTACTTTCAGGTTTCAGGAAAATTCTCAAACTCTCCGAACATTCAGGGAAAGGAAATAAAGCACTCGCTTGTATTGCCTTTTATCCACAGCTCCCTTTTCCGAATATATTATGACAGTTTGCGATATTACAGAATTATGTCTGCCCTTTAACCTTTCGGTCAAACTCCTGACACCATTGCCCTTTGTAAAAACCAAATAAAAGCAGCACCATCATCTACTGTTTCTCTTTGCTTTACCTCTGGAGTCACAGAGGTCTAAATAAATCTAATTTTACAAAATGTAAGAAGTCAAGCATAAGTTCCTATAGCCACCACTTGCCCCCTCTGTTCCCTGTTGATTGCTGCAGCCAGGTTGTCATTTGTAAATTAAACCTAAAATGTCAAGGGGATAATGTACAGACAGGTGATGGTGCTAGCAGTTTGGGAGTTTGGGATGGAATTCGAAGGCATAAGCAAGCGTCCGTGCTGTGTGATTGCAATGACCTTCATTTACAGACAACCTTACAGCCTCGAGCCACACCAGCGAATCTCCACTTATGACTGCAGTAAACATCTCAATTATTTTTTTCTCAGTTTTAATATACATATTTAAATTTCAAATTTCACTGGAATAGGTTTCTGTGACTCCAATTTATTTTATAAATTATTGCTTTTTTATAATGACTATAATAGGTGTGAGCCATCATTTAAATCATAATTTAAAATAAAATGAGTCCTGTTTAAGTAGATTTTATAAATGAGTCCAAAGCTTCTGTGTCATATTCCATTCTTACGTATGCAATAAAAGATCATACCTTTGCACAGACATCAGCTCTGCTCTATAATAATGTTGCAACAACTCATTTCATTCCCAGATGTTCAAACTTCATAATATCACTGAGGACAGTTTACGTATCTTTTCTCTCTTATATACATTTTTCAATGTGTATATATAAATGTATACTTACATGTATATATAAGTACATATTTTATATGTATTTTATATATGTATATAAATATATATGTATATATTTATATGTATTTATAAATTTTATATATAAAATATATAAAGGACATATGTATTAGGTCAGTATATGTATAAAAGAGAATACAACAGACATTTTATTTTTGGTATGAATTTAAGATTTGAGTACTTCAAGGACATAAAATTCAAAGCTCTGTCATCGTTCCCTTGTGCTTCAGAATCACGCTTTACTAACTAAATACACTCCTGCGTTTGATGGTTTCTCTTGGCCATGGCAGAGAAAGCCAAATGTATTATAAAACTTTATATTGAAATTTTAATAATGTATTTAAGCACACATTTTTGATGCTTGGACTGTGTTGAATTGATTCCCAAAAGCATTTAGCATTTTTCTTAAACCCTGAGAAAAATGCCTTTTGAAATATTATCCCGATTTACCAGCAAAACAGTGCAATTATTATAGGACACATTGTAAAAATTTTTAATTTTCCATTTGTGATCTTATATCCTTTGGTGGTTTAGCCTTTAAAACCTCAACTCTAAAGTGAAATTGAAAAGTTCTTAAGAAAAGAAATCTGTTGTTACAAAGTCTAGGGTGGGAGAGAATAATTACACATAGCTTTTTGATAAACAGTCTAAATTGTGCTTCAAAGGACAGATGTGGCTTTAATAATCTGAAACATTTGCATTTTGAGATTAAACTTTGCTTGATTGCATTGTACTTGATATGTATACTTAAATCTATATGTTAAATGTTATACTTTGATATAGCACATCTTGTTTGACTTTGTTCTTATGATCTGACAAGCTTCATTATATAATAAACTAGTTTAAATAAATCTTAAAGACATAAAAGTGTTCCTGACAGTAAGGAAAAATTTAAAGCACACAAATGATATATCGGTTAGATGTTCCAGAGAGAGTCAAAGTTTTTTCATTCAAATCTTTGAACATGTGTTTTGAATAAAGCTGTAAGGCATTTTCCAGTAACCAGTGTTGTATTACAAAAATGAGTAAAGTAAAACAAAAGGAAAACATGTTTCAACATTTTATTCAGTATTGTCACATACTGTTGCACATTTCCTGCTGGAAGTAAATGTGACATTTGTAATGCTAATTTCTCAAACCTATCCTTTTATATCATATCAAATATTACCGAAAATGTTGTGCTCTTGTCAGACAAGCGCAAATAAGAAGCTACTCTATCAGAGTTCAAATGGGTCCCTAATAGTTGGTGTGCGATTATATTGCAGCTTTGATTTAAAGCCATCATTGGGTAGAGATTCTACTAATTTCTACCCAATGATAAGCAGGCTATAGGACATTGGACCCAACATCCTAGCATTTTGTATACAGCCAAAGTCAGGAAATAATATCACTAGAGTTCAATTGATTGTCAAGGTGGACGGAGTATTTGGATGATATAATACGGTGATATCATGCAAAAAAAGCAAGGAGTTTATTTAAAGGTAAGAAATCCCATGCTCCATTACTAGGCTTTTACCATTTTGTTAACTGAAAATTAATGAGTTAACGGACTCTGAAGTATAAAAAAACATACCAGGACATCTATTAGGTTATTTTGCTTTTCCTAAAAAACAGCTCTCAGGCACCAACTACACAAAAGTAAGGAGGCAAAGTATTGAACATGTGCAAGCAATTTCAATATTCAAGATGCCAAATTGGGAAGAGAGGTACTTAACATCAAGCTATAAACTAATTTATAGAAAGATGGATGTAATTTATTTCATTGTTATATTTTATTGTATATTTTATTAAAATATTAGCTTTGGAACAAAATCTAAAGCATGTACTTTGTATAAACCATCATCAATACTACATTTCTACCTAAGGGACTCTGTTTCTGAAATAAGAAAAAGTGAAGTTTAATGTTTGAGGTGGGGAATATTCTCTTTTTATTAAGGTGTGTTAAAATTTAAAATTGCTTTAAAAGTAAATGGTCTTGAATAATTGATAGCTTTAAATTGATGAAAGACTTTAAATAGCCTGGTCTTTTTGCAAAAACAGTTAGTTCTTCTAGTGACAGCTTCCAGGTTAGCTAGCCTAGGGATGGATATTTGATTTCATGCACTGAGTGTGGTCAGCAGCTGGCCAAACTCGCTTGCATCACTCCATGAGGTCCCCAAATCTGACTTCCAAGGTTAGGAGTATTTACGTGAATTATGTCATTGTTGTGTCTAGGAAGTTAGCCAGAATTTATGAGGAGGGTGGCAAAAAAACACATTACTTTTCATTTCACTCTTCCTCTGTAGATAAAGTAGTTAAATTTCTCAGAAAAGAACACTTCTTTACTTGGTTTTCAATTTGGTTCTACTAAATTTAATGTTATATCCAGCCATTGTTGGTGAAAACTTATGTTCACCAACATAACTTATGAGGGAAATTGCGGTTGTTGCATAGATTTCTACCTAAGCTTTGCTTTGTGTCACGTGGTTCCCATGATTCATTCCCTGCCTGGATAGACTCAGGAACCCTTCTAAGTGAACATATCTCAGCACCAAGTGTCAGTTCCTTAAAGCAGTTTATTCAGACAATGTTTAGCTTTTACGAAGTTGGGTTCTAGAAATCTCACGGCAACATGAAGTGCAGAGCAGATGTCGCTGCTTTAATTTTTATGCATGAGAAAGTTGAGGTTCAAAGAAGTTAACCATTTTGTATTGGCAAATGAAGGACCCTGCGTTTAGTCAAATTTTGATGCAGTTGTGAGCTAATGTATGACTTTGGAGCAGTGTCCTGTCCGGCTTCCTCATGCTACATCCCCAGGGCCTACTACATACAGAATGTTGCCCAGGAAGGGTATTGCATGCATGAGCAAAGGCTAGAAGCTGGGTCACCTGGCTTTTGGCATTCACTGCCGACCCTATATGAGTTCTACAACACATGGATTGTAGTAATGAGTACTTTCCAGAAGTGTGCTTTGTTTTCCAAGGTATATGCCTTGGGTAGATTTCTGGAGATGATAAAAATAAAAACTCTTTCTTTTGAAAAATTTTGTTTGTGGACTTAGTTCTTAATAAAAATTAAAATTTATTGTCATACATTCCATTCACTTAATCTGAACAGCTCTACGAGGTAGAAACCATTGTCAATTCACTTCTTAGATGAGATACCTGATGTATGTGAGGTGAAGTAGTTTGCTAAGGTCACAATAGAGCAGCAATAGTTCCAAGTCCAGCTTTGCCCCTTCCTACACTCTAAACCCTTGGTCTATAAAATTAAGTCATCGTATGAAGGGGTCATTACTGATCACCATGACTCCTACGCCAGCAGCTTCTAGATGGTCTGGGAAGCTCTCTTGGCCCTTCCCTGAAGGCACTGGCTTTGTTAGGGAACTGTCTTGTTCTTTGGGGGTCACTTGTGGGCATCGTTGGCTTTGAGAGTGAGGTTATATTTCTTCAGAATGCTGTACCCTCAGTATGGATTTCATTCAGTTCTGTCTGTTGGTTTTGCTCTTTGGGTACAGGAAAGATACGCATTAAATTTAGGAGAGTAGCCCGGTGAGTGTGACTCAGTGGTTGAGAGTTGACCCATGAATGAAGAGTTCACAGTTCGATTCCTGGTCAGGACACATGCCAGGGTGTGCCCAGTAGGGAGAGTGCAGGAGGCAGCCAATTGGTGATTCTCTCTCAACATTGATGTTTCAATCTCTCTCTCCCTCTTGCCCTTCTGCTTTCTGAAGTCGAGAAAAAAACTGTTTAAAAAGATTTAGGTTAGTAGTTACCTCCTGGAAAGAATAGAGAAGGATATCAACAAATGACAAGTGCTGGCAAGGATGTGGAGAAAAAGGAACCCTCGTGCATGGCTAGTAGGAATGCAGCCTGGTGCAGCCACTGTGGAAAACAGTATGGAGTTTCCTCAAAAAGTTAAAAATCGAACTCCCATTTGACCTAGTAATCCTACTTCTAGGACTATATCCCAAGAAACCAGAAACGCCAATCAGAGAGGATATATGCATCCTTGTGTTCAGAGCAGCACAATTTACCATAGCTAAGATTTGGAAACAGCCTAAGTGCCCATCAGCAGATGAATGGATTAGAAAACTGTGGTACATCTACACAATGGAATACTATGCTGATGTAAAAAAGAAGGAATTCTTACCATTCGCAGCAGCATGGATGGAAGTGGAGAGCATTATGCTTAGTAAAATAAGCCAGCCAATGAAAGGAAAATACCACATAATCTTACTTATTTATGGATAATAAAGACCATTATAAATTGATTAACATAAACAGATACAGAGGCAGAACAGCATTGAACAGACTGTCAAACTACAGCTGGAAGGCTCAGGACGGTTGGGGAGGAGTTAAAAGATCAACTGAAGGACTTGTATGCATGCATATAAGCATAATCAATGGACACAAGACACTAGGGGATAGGGGAGAAGGGGGGAAGGTCAAAGGAAAGAATGTAGACCTATTTAACACTCTTTGTAATACTTTAAGCAGTAAAACAAAATTAAAAAAAAAGAATAAAGGATGTTCAGGCAGCTTTTAATCACAGGCTGAAATCATAAAATAAAATCATATTTTATTTTTTTACCCCTATAACTGAGGTTTACAAAAATTAGTTACTGAAATGGAACTGAGAAGGGAGACCTCATAACATTTTTAACTCGAAAGTCCTTTGTAAACCAACTAGATCGAAAACATTTGAGGCATTGAAATGTTGACAGAGAGAGTTGGTTCAGGGATTCATTAGCTCAGGAAACCTTCATGTGATGCCTACCTTTTGGAAGGAGCCCTAAGTGTTACTGGGGACACATAGATGAATGTGTCCGCAAGGGATTCATGGTCTTTAGGGGCAAGGCATCTGGGTAAACAAGTAATTATAATACAAACTATTAATTGGCTTAACAAAAGATTTAATTGATGGGATCTATCTATCTATCTATCTATCTATCTCTGTCATCTATCCCAGATACATATAAAGCATTAAGCACAGTACTTGGTACATAAAGAGTTCTTGATAAATATTATTTGTATGATCTATTACTAGCTATAATTTCTAGATTTTTATTGTTATTTTAGAGTAAGCAGAGAAAAATCTTTCAGGACTAACTAATTGTTCAACCTTGTCACTCTGAGATGTTTGTGAGACTGTGAAACCTTCGTTGAAGCTCTCAGGAAAAACTATTAATCACTATGCTATTATAGGGCCTGGAAATACTTCTATAGTTATAGTTATTTGGCCATATTTTAATACTGGGTTACATAATTTGGCTTTGACTACAAGATACATTCATTTAAGTCAGGTACTATCTCTTGTAGGTGTATGCTCAGGGCTTAGAATGCAGGATGTGGCAAAGTAGGTTTAGAATTGTGAGTGTGCAAAACACAGAGTTTATTCTTGTATTATTACTTATTAATTCTTGTACTATTTTCCACACAAACAACTGTAAACCTCCCTGTATAAGAGGTGATCAATAAATTGTTGGTGGTTGTTTCAATGAATACATCCTACAAAGGGTTCAGAAGTGGAGGTGGATAGATTAGTTATCCAAAGTGCTTCTTTTTTAAAAATATATTTTATTGATTTTTTACAGAGAGGAAGGGAGAGGGATAGAGAGTTAGAAACATTGATGAGAGAGAAACATCGATCAGCTGCCTCCTGCACACTCCCCACTGGGGATGTGCCCGCAACCAAGGCACATGCCCTTGACCGGAATCGAACCTGGGACCTTTTAGTCCGTAGGCTGACGCTCTATCCACTGAGCCAAACTGGTTAGGGCCAAAGTGCTTCTTAAATATTTCTCTGAATAAAAGCAGTTCTGAGGCTTGCAGAAAATGAATATCATGGTTTGGACTGTAAGGGTTAACACTTGGCTTACCTCTAAGAAAAAACTCTGAAGTTCCTAGCTCATATGAGTGGTTCCTTTTGCGATTCCCTCACCAACATGGTGCCTCTGCAATCTAGTAGGAAAATCTTGCTCTAAAATAATGTTCTTGCCCTATTAAATGTAATTTTAATACATTTATTATCTAAACTAATAAAAGGGAAATAGTAAAATTAACCGTTTCTTCGGGATGCAGTAAGCCACGCTCACTAGCCAATCAGAGGGACTGTATGCAAATTAGCCCAATCAAGATGGCGGAGGCGGGAGCCGGCAAGAAGCCACAGACTGCGGCCTCTGCCGCAAATAGAGGTGGCAGCCGAGGGAGGGAACAGTCAGTCAGCC
>PVJC01002106.1:68540-83335 GCA_004026665.1 Murina feae | reverse complement strand
ATGTCACTGTATCTATTTTAGCAATTTAATGTGAATAAAAAGCAACACTCATTTTTATATAAAAATCGTAACATTGTTTTGTAAGCTGCAAATGATATTCTCATCTTGTATCTAAACAATTCTTTAACATAATCAATTCAAATGTAACTTGAGGTTCTCAAATTACCTATTTTCAACTCAACTAAGGCACAATTGGTCCGCTGCAGTCATTTCCTCATCTGAGTCACTTGATTCCTCATGCAGTTGTAGCTCCCCTAAATCTTTGTCCACAGGTATAGTAGTTTTCTTCTTGTGTTTCTTGGGAACTGCATCGTTAGCACACATTTTTCTCATTTTAATGTTTGGCAATTTCTTCAGATCAAAATCCCATTCCCTAAAAGTTTTCAGATTAGCTGCATTTAGAATATCTGGAATCTCGAGGCCATAGCTTTCGTACTGCTGTCGCTCCCGCTCCACCGTGCTGTCGCTCCCGCTCCACCGTCTGTTTGATGACTGTCTCCCGGGAACAGTGCCGCCTTCCCTGCCTGTCTTTGATGCTGTTATGTAATTCAATCTGCTCCAGCTCACTGCTGAATCGATTTAAATACCTTTCAATTAATTCACAAGCATCTTTCTTTGAATATCCTCCTTTTTTGGGATCCAGGTGATTTTGAAACCACTTCAGTTTTTCACCAATAAGATTGAGACGCAATGCCTTTTCATTCTTCAACTTTTCCTTTTTTCCTTGTTTGTGGGCTTCCCTTGTAATTTGAGCTGCTTTTCTACTATATGGATGGATGACTTTTTTTTCTCGTCCTACACTTTTCCCCTTTAGTGCTTTAGGCATGGTGACATCCTTGCGCCCCGGGCTCCTCTGCACTCCTCGTCGGGCGGCCTCACCGACGGTGGCGCCTCCACTCACACAGGCGACCCAGGCAGAACGCACGTGGGGCCGGACAGTAGTAAAGTTTTAAAAAAGTTATTTATTTATTTTAAAAATAGATTTTATTTATTTATTTATTTTTTTACAGAGAGAAAAGGAGAGGGATAGAGAGTTATAAACATCAATGAGAGAGACACATTGATCAGCTGCCTCCTGCACACCCCTTACTGGGGATGTGTCGGCTGTTCCTGCAGGTACATGCCTCTGGCTGGAATTGAACCTGGGACCCTCCAGTCTGCAGGCTGATGCTCTACCCACTGAGCCAAATCGGTCAGGGCAAATATTTATTTTTTGTTATGGAGCATTATATTTTCTATAGGGAATACTCTGTTGAAAGCTTTATACTTATTTTTCAGTGCTCAACCTGAATGGGAATTGAGAGCATGTCAGATTATAGAAAAAACAGAGGAACCTGGAAAAAAAGACTAGACATAAAGAGATTAGAGTTCAAAAAATATAATTATGGATTTGAGAAGTAATAAATAAAATATTTTATTTTGCATGCATGTGTGGGTAATAGATGTGTAGAAGAAATAAGTATATTACCAAGTAAAATAGAAAAAAGTTAATTATATAAACTCATAGGTGAATCTGGGTATATAAAGATGAATAAGGTAAATTCTCTGCTCTCCTGGAATTATAATTTACTGGAGAAGTGGAGGGTGGGAGGTAATAGGTAAACAATTAATTGTAATTTAAGATAGAAAAAAATTTGTGAGCAGACTAAAACAAACAAACAAAAAGAATGTACTGGGAATTTGGAGATAAAAGAAGGAGGGAAGGGAAAATCAGGACAGCGGTGGGAGAGGGGCATTGAAGTGAGTTTGAGGCCCATTAGGATGTGACCATGAGAGAAGGGACTCAGCCAGGGGAGAAGCAGAGACCGTAGGTAAAAAAGGAGTCATTAGGAATGGGTTCCTGAGGGAAGCAGGGCAGAGGTGGGGCTGAAAGGAGAGGACACTTGTTCTTAGGTTGTTACAAAGAGTTTTGGGATGCAGGAAGTGTATTCTTTTTATTCTTAATACTGAGAAGACACTTAGTAAATCCTGCAAAGAAAACTGGTCAACAAATCAATAGTGATTTTTGTGTGTTTTTTTTTTTTAATCAGAGAATGCTATTGTATATCTCTACTTACAGCAAAATAAAGAGAAATGAATATTTCTTTTGCATTTGAAAATTTGTGATCACAAAGCACTTTATATTTGGAAGTGACTCTACAGCATTTGACATAAAAATGTCTTACTCAAGAACTTTCATCTCCACTTTGAATCCTACTTTGAACTAACTTCATTCAGAATACTGAGCCAGACAAATAAACACAGAATAGTCTGATGAAATGGGATAACATTTATTGAGAATAGAAGAGTGGCTGGAAATTCATGAGCTCTTAGTTTGCCTATTGGTTGACTTTCTTTAATCACTTCTTCAGAAGAGCCCTAGTCTTCCTTTCTGGTCAAATTTGTACCTATTATCATCTTTCCCCATCTTCACATACAGGTTTTTCTTTTCTTTTCTCTCCAACAGTCGTCTTATTTCCTCTACTTCACTCAGTATATTATTTACCTCTTAGACATATTTGCTTTCTACCCAAATATGGAGGGCAGGGAGGACCATTTCAGGGTTGGTACCTCCAGCTCTGTTGAGCTGCTGGCTCTGAGACCTGACCCACTTCTCATTATTGCCAATGGAGCCAGAGCCCTTCTAGAGGGACAGCCAGACCTCGGCCTACTCCAAGCTGACAACTTCATTTATATGTCCAGCAGTCCTTAGCTCATCACCAAGTGATTCCTGTTCTGATTCCCATTGCTGTTGTTTCAATGCCACTTGCCTTGATGTTGTAGTAACCTTTGGGATGAGGGAGTGGAATAAGAGGTGTTCATGGATGCCATCTGAGGCTGAAAGACTGTGCATGCATTTAGTCAACAGTTACTTGCTTGACATCCATTGTGGGAGAGGCAGGTTGCGTAACTAGAGCAATCAAGGTAGGTGACTCTAGCTGTGGTGTTAGATGGGTGGGAGTTGGAGCAGAGGTTAACCTTCCCTCTCCCATTTCTTGGGGGTTAAGGCCATGGTTCCCCATTGCTGGCCGTTTCATGTAGGTCTCTGTGCGCACTCTTTCCAGTGAGCTGGTATAAGGATTTCTGACAACCACCTTTCTGATGTTTGTTTTGTGACAGATGATTCAGGAGAGCCGGTTTCTCATAGAAATGGCTGACACAGTCCAGGAAAAGATTGTGCAGTGCCAGAAAGCAGGTAATCTCCGCCAACTCTCATCCTCCTGCCTCTGTTCTGTTTAGAAGTTATCATGATCATTCTTGGCAGATATATTTTTAAGTTGGTGTTCCTACTTTAAAAGTCAAATATTTTATGACTTTCATTTTCTCTATCTTAAATTACACTTAATTGTTTACTTATATTATCTCTCAGCCCTCACTCTCCATTTTATCCTCTGAGTTACACTGAAGTCTTTGTTAATATAGTGTATATGTGGGGGGTGATGTCTGAAGATTTCTGGAGAGGAGGAGTTTTCTGAATCTGCTTTTTTGGGTTTGGAGCCTATCAAAACCTTTTCTCCTGATATGAAGCTATGGGTCCACACTGCCTCGTAAGAACCAATTCATTTTACAATGGGAAACAGTCCTTTTAATCTTCTAGGCTCTTACCTCATTGTCCTCATTTTAGAATGTTCTTTCTTTAAGGATGGATGGGCCCCATAACTCTGAGGGCATGCCTCTATTTATGGTTCTCTTTACACAAAGCCTGTGCTTGCATTTTTCTTGGATCCATGTCTTCTTTGTCCACACATACAATAATGATTACGATGAGGATGATGGCAGTAATGACAATTGCTTGATATATGTGCATATGATATACTAATCACTGCATTATGTTACTTAGTCCTCATAACAACTCTGCAAGGTAATCATCATTATATCCAAACTACAGATGAGGCATCTGAGATTCTGAGAGGTTGAATGAATTACCCAAGATCCCATATTAAAATTAGCATTTAAGCATAACCAGTGGACACAAAACACTGGGGGGTAGGGGAGGCTGGGGGAAGGGCAGGGGGAAAAAGAGATATATGTACTAATCTTTGTAAAGCTTTATGTAATTTTAAAAAATGTAAAAAAAATAAAAAAATTAAAAAAAAATAAAAATAAAAAAAAAGAAAGAAAGAAAAAAAAAGAAATAATTAAAAAAAAAATGTGGTAGAGCTGAGCTTTGAACCCAGACCATACTTTAACCAAAGAACTTATATGCATATGAACATAGCCCATGGACACAGACAACAGTGTGAGCGAAGGCCTGGGGTAGGGCGGGAGCCAGATGGCGGGGAGCAAAGGGTTATGGGTAAGTGGGGTACATCTGTCATACTCACAGCAATAAAAATACATTTTAAAAAATTAAAAAATAAAAATGGTGCTCTACACTGACTGACCAGCCGGCTTATATGTTTCAGTTGACAGGAAGCACAAAAATAATACTACCAAATACTTGTTGTATAATGTTCCTATGTGCCAGGCACTACTTTGAGATCATTATATTTAGTGACTTTTTAATCTTCACCACAATCACTTGAGGTAAACCTTCCTATTATCACCAATGAGGAAACTGACTCATGGAGTTTCAGGGACTCACTCTCGCTCACATACCGGGTAAGTGGTAGAGCTGATGTTAGACCTGGCTCCATGGTCATGCTCTTACCGCGTGCTGTTTGAGATGTTAGCACCAGGGAAGTCGCTGTGGTGCTAGCTGCATTAGTCAAAGCAGCAGCTGGAGCAAGTAGGGTGGTGGGTCATCCCTCCCTCGAGTGGGCTGCTTCCAGCCCACTTAGACAGATGTTCCTGGTCGCAGGAATCTGCAAGCTTCCCTCTGGGAAGTTATGTACCGCAGTGGCCCTGCCTGGAGGTCATCCTTCAACAAAAGACCTTATCAGTATGCTCAAACATCTCAGAATGTCTAATCTGGAGAAGAGAACACTCGAGTGGACTTTAATATCTTTCTTAAGATATTTAAAGGGCTTCTCTGAGGAAATGAGAGCAGACCTTGTTGGTCTGGGTCTAGGTAGCACCAAAGAATGAATAGAAATTCCAAGGAAGAGAGACTTTGGCTGGATATTGGTTATAGCTATTCAAAGATAGAATGAGCTGCCCAGAGAAAGAATGATCTCATCCTTGAAGCTCTGAGCCCGAGGCTGAAGGAACAGTTGATCGTGGTGCTGTTTTTCACAGTATTCAGCGTGGGAGGATGGTTGAGCCAAAAGTCACTTTCAGGTCATTCCTAAATCTGAAACATTTAGGTGTTTCCAGGATTGTTATTTTTAAAAGATCTTTTCATTTCCACGCAACATTCATTAATTACCATTGTTATGGATGTGGACTCCAGGGCCTACTGTCAAGCCACAGGGATCATAGGAAAAGAGAGGTATTTGCATCCATCACATCTGGTTGCCATTCACACATTACGCCATTTCCTATGAGAGCCAGGCGGAGGACAAATAAGATGGATGTAACCTGTTGGGAGAACTCGCTTCTTACCTTCTCAGGTCTGTGGCTCCTGGCTCTTTAGAATGTAATTTAGTCTAATGCATTGATTATTGTTGGCTTTCCCTAAGAATAGCCATTTGAAGGGGATGAACAAATTGGGAAGGTGTGTTTAATTTAGGGATTTAGAGTTATAAGAGGAGGACAGGAATGGGAAATTATATTTTTACTGATAATATTTTCATGAAATGCCTCTTTTTCTTCAATATATACTAAGAATTCGTACATGTTCTCTTTTCAAAGGGATGGAGTTCCACGAGGAACTTCATAATCTGGGAGCAAAAGAAGGCTTGAAAGGAAGAAAACTCAACAAGGCCTCTGAGAGCTTTGCATGGAACATCACAGTATTGAAGGTAAGCGTATGCTCAGGTTTTCTTTTCCTTATTTTCTCTCCCAATCTGTCCAGTGGGTAGAGAAGCACTGGTGGTTAAATATGGTGATTTGCATTTTTAGTAACATGTGGCCTAATCAACAGGTCATGCTCTGAGTGATGGGGAGATGCATGCTGGGATTGTCATGCCTCTGCCCTGATAGGGCAGTGAGGACAGCACAACCTAATTCTATTGCCTGGTGTGTGTGTGTATGTGTGTTTACTCACGTAACACTTCTGCTCAAGTCAGTACAGCTGTTCTTGTTTTTGAAAAGACTAAGGCCAGTGCTTGCTTCGGCAGCACATCTACTAAACTTGGAACAGTACAGGGAAGATTAGCATAGCCCTGCGCAAGGAGGGCACACAAATTTGTGAAGCATTCCATATTTTTTATTAAAAGAAAAAGAAAGAGAGGGCCAAATATTGCAGGAGAAGGACCCAGTGCAAGTGACTGGGAGAGCCTTAAACTTTACAATAGCTGGAGCCACTTAGGGTCATGTTTATTTTAAGAACAGACTGTGTAAATACATTTATTTTTGCAAATAGCTTTGGAAATAAATTTCCTGAGATTATGATCTGCTCTGCTGAAAATTAATTTCAGCGTTTTAAGTAAAGACGATACTGGAATAATTTGTTTTTGACATTGTTATAGGAGAAAAACAGCCAAAAACAAAATTAATCATTGCTGACATTTAAAGAATACATACTGTGTGTCAGATGCTGTTTTATAAGATTCATATGAATTAGCATTTTAATACAACAACCTGATACTGTTATTATTCCCATTTCACAGCAAAGAAAACTGAGGCATTGAAAACTTGCCCAAGGTCACTCAGCTGGTAAATGGTGGAGCTGGAGGCAGAACCCAGGTGGTCTGCTCCAGAGCCTGTGTCTCTAACCTGCTGTGTAGGGAGATGCACACATTTATGTGAAGTGCTGTGTGATTTGTAAGACGTATAAAAAATGTTTATTAAAAATTCAGCTCACAGATAAGCCCTGCTAGGCATTGAAGATCCATGGAGAACAGAAGAGATACAGACCCCGACCTCATGGATTGACACTGAGGGGGAAAGGGTTGGGGCGGGAGAAGTAGGGTCATCTGCCTAACAGGCGGGGAGGAGCTATGGCATTCATATACAGAGGATTTCATGACTGCACTGGAGTGCAGCATGGCAGTGTGAACTCTAATGCAAATGCTCTCTGTTCCGCAGATATTTATGTGGCTCATTAATCTGCTGATCACTGAGATCTATGAAAATAATATTGAGGAAGTTTATAATTTAATGCATTTCAGTGTGTGCCCTACAAACCTGGGTCTCTTTTATAGATTTATGTCTAGTTGATAGGACTAATCCTTTCCCACCTAACTTTTTGGCTTTGTGCTAAGCCTTTGCTCCTTCTGCTTTATCTTGACAACACTTGCATTTTCCTTAAGAAGAGCTGGGGCTGAAGCATCTGACTTGTCCTCTGGGCACTTGTGTTCTAAACCAGGCACATTCTCTCATTCATCCCCAGATTTCAGGCGCTCGCAACTCTGCCGGGAAATTCCCTGGATGTCACTGAAGTGTTGTGCTTCCTGATAGAGCTTGCACACACATTTGAGGTCTCTGCTCATTGTTGAAAGACACAAGAAGAAGGGAAAACAAGGTGATGGGCTAATGGGAAAAGCAAGAATAAGGAGAGGCATTGCTCTCTGAAAGACGGAATGACAGCGAGAACAGTTACCTTTTAACTGAATGGCCAGAGATATTTTAAATCATTTCATGAGATACTTCATAGTTGGGGAGGGGTGATTAAGCCAGGCTCTCTGGCAGCCCATAGTGATCATGTGTGTCCTGCCCACCCGCCCCCAGGAACTGCTCTGGGATTATATAAGGAAGGGACATGGCCAGTGTCCTCCATGTGTCCATAGAAAACTCCAGTGGTGTTTCTGGTAGCTGCCGACTGTGTAGCAGTGGGAGCCGGAGAAAGGCTAGGTTTTGTCCTGAGCCAGCTCATTCAGCTATTTATGCTAATGTCTAGAAGTAGGTCCCCAATTACAAAATGCATTAGCAATAAACTATTCTTCATATTGGCATTACTATCAATTATTAAACTGGCGGTCAAGGGCACAGACTCTGGAGCCAGAGGCTTCTGGCCGCGTGGCCTTGGGAACACTTTCTTTATCTCTGTGCTTCTCATCAGTTGGGATAGGCCAGGCTGTGCTGTGTAACAGAGACCTGGGGATTGCAGTGGCTTATTTCTAGCTCGCAAGGGATGTCTACCACGGTCCACTTAGGAATACAAGCTGGCGGGGGCTCTATCTTAGGAAACACTAGTCCTAGAGGTAGAAAGCACAATTGGTTTTCAACACTTCTGCCACGTAGTGTCACATTTGATTGGCCCTGGTTCTGTCTGTAAAATGGGTATAACAACAGTGTCTTTACAGGGTCACCCTTAAAATTATTTAAGATGTATGAAAATCATCTAGCTAAAATGAAAATCATTTTAAGCACAGAATGCTCCTTATTAATAATAAAAATAATACACACTTGTACAGCACAGTTTGTATGCCAGACCTTGCTTTATAACTCCTTTGGTCACTCACTTATTAACTCACTTAGTCCTCACTCTAACCCTCTGCGGTGGATGCCATTGGGGAACCTGCTGCGGGTGGCTTACATGCACCAGTATCTGCTCCCCTTTCCTGAGGACGTGCATATCTGCATCACTGCACTGACATCGGGTGTGACCATTGGTTCTTCTGGATGAATAATTAAATCAATATCAATGAGAGAGAACATCAACATCGATCGGCTGCCTCTTGTATGCCCCCTGCGAGGGATCAAGCCCACAGCAGGGGTGTATGCCCTGACCGGGAATCGAACCAGGGACCTCCTGGTACATAGGTTGCCATTGAACCACTGAGCCACACTGGCTGGCTACATTTATTTTTTAAATTCTCATTTGATTTTTAATTTTTATATTTTTACTACTGTAAGTTTTTAAAATAGTATTTGAATTTTGGCAAGCAGTTATGGTATTGTCATGCTGACAATATTTAGTGACTAGAACTGGGAAGGGCCAAATAACAATGATGCCAAAATGGAGGGTATGATTATGGTGGCAGCCGATTTAGTCTCATTCAGTCCAACAAGCTCTAGACTCACCTGTAATCTCAGCAGCTGCCTCTCAGTGCTTGTCATTTATCACCTCGAAGAAGCAGGTGAGAGAGAATGGATGAGTCAGTTCTAGAAAAACAGCTTCAGTCTCACAGGTCAGTGCCATTATCTTCACACGCAAAAGAAAATGCTGTCAGGCCTTGTGAAGTGACGAGTGTCCATTTAGAAGGCTTACATCTACTCCTGGGGCTGTGTGAGCTAAGTTGGATATGGCTGTACTTGGGCGAGGGGTCTAAAAAGCTATTCCTAGCCCTGTTTTTAGGACCTTGTTATTTTTTGGCTTATCAGTGGGGAATAAGTTCCTTTCTCTCCCGGATCAAGAAGGGGGCTTTATTTATTTCCCCTCCAACATGTATAAATAAGGAGGTCCAGACTCTAACAGGGGCTTCTTCTAATCCCTAATTTGGCAGACTGATTGTGTGTGTGTGTGTGAATTCTTACTCACCCATTCAGCAAACATCTAAGTTCCTGCCGGATGCTAGACTCTGTGCCTGGGGGTGTCCTGGCGAATTAAAACCTGGTCCCCTGGGCTCATGGAGTTGGCGGTGCCATGGGGGAGGCAGTCGTTGAAGAACTGTACGCTGCCTGTTCGGTTTGCCTATGATGAGTGCCGTGGGGGAGAGCTGCTTGGTGTTTCTGAGAAAGTTAGTGGGTCTGACCTAGTGGGAGAGTCAAGAAGGTCTTCTACGAGGCAGTGCCTGTGGAGCAGAGAGAAATCTCTAGCCTTTCATGGACTCCAGGCCCTGCCTTGCATCTTGATACTTGAGTGTGGTTGCCAAAACAATCTGGAAACCACAGTGAGAAGAAAACACAACAAAGGCGCTGGACCTCCTTACCTCGGCCTGGGACATTCTAGAAGGCGGCCTGGCTCATTTAATTACCATTCATTAGCATCACTGCTCATTCTTATTACGGGAAATCTGGTCATGAGTCATATTGTTCATCACAAGTGAATGTGATCACCAACCTTCTAAAAAGTAACCTGTAGCAGAGTTCTGTGTCCCCATAAAATCCCACATGCGTTCCCCTAAAACCCATCGGACAGATTATAGTTGCAGGGGAGGTATTAGAAGGTTGGTTTTTGAAAGATTTCTGCGATTTAAGGTTGAAAAGATTTAGAGAATTAAATGATATAGCATATTAGCTGTATAAGCACTAGAAAAAACAGTAAATGCCTTTTTTTTAAAAAAAAAAAGTGTAATTAATGCATCTTTAATAATAAACAAGCCACAAATCTAAAACCCATTATTTCAAACGGTCCTGCTCCAACAATACAGGACGGTTGGGATGGAATGTTAATGCTTTTAGCAATAAGCAGGCTGGTCACACACTGTCTCGGTTTCTGCCTTGGTGCCTGCACCCCAGCTGTGCCTCCCAGGAGTTTTGTAGAGATGAGCCAGGCTGCTGACATGATTAGGGGCGCACAGACCACTCTACCCCTTCTCCAGTACAGCTACATTTAGTGTCTCTGGGAGGCACACGTTTTTTTCCAAATGAAAGCAGCATTTTATATTGATTCTGAATAATTCACACGCGATAGAGTCTTAATGAGTAGCTATTACAGGCCAGAGGCTTGGCTCCAACTTGTGATGTTCTAGAAGGTCTTCCTTTTCTTGCAGGAAAACTTTCTTTAGAGAAAACATGTTCCTTACGCACCCACTCTCAGTCTAAGATGAGTTTTTAGCGAAGGGGAGTTTAACTATTTCGAAATGATAGGAGAGGAAAGAAGACATCGGTAACAGACGTGTTTTGTTTTTAACTTCTTCTAGCCTCTCAGGGTTTTCAGACACAAGCTCCCCCGCTTCCCTCGTCACTCTCGGGAGAAGAAGTGATACAATGAACTCATTTCCTTATTCTTAACCGAGTCAGAGTGTGAGCTCACGTCTCTGAGTGCGTGTGTGAGTGGGGTGTGTACATTGCCAAGTAAGAGCAAGTCCAGATTCAGGCCAACAGCTACTCCGTTCGCAAGGATTACTGCAGCATGGCGAAGGAGAGCATTGCAGTATGAAGGGAGACCTCTCCTTCCATAGAGTCTAAGCATCTCATAGGATGGGCAGAAAGGTTTTTTGGTTTTTTTTTGTTTGTTTTTCTTGTTTTCCTCAGAAGGTCAAATAATCTAGAAAAGATAAGGGATGAGGAGTGGGTGGCTGGGTGGTCTGAACCTGGGAGGCCATTAGGAAGGGGCTCTATGGCCCTGGCCACTGTGGTTCAGCTGTTGGAGCATCAGCCCGTGCACCAAAAGGTCTCTGGTTCAGTTCCAGGTCAGGGCACATGCCCAGGTTGTGTGGTTTGGGCCCTTTTTTCTCTCTGACATCGATGTTTTTCTCTCCCTTTCTCTCCCTCTCCCTTCCTCTCTCTCTCAAATTAATGAAAACATTTTTTTTTTTTTAAAGAGAAGGGGCTGTATGCTGGGGGAGGGGCTTAAAGGCAGGAGCTTAAAGGAAGGAAAGCTTAACTGAAGTGTGGCCAAGGCAAGAAGCAGGTGTTTTACCCAGTTCACCTTCATCATTTCTGAAAAGTAGGTGACAGGGGCCTCCGTGAGCCTCATGTAAGTCCCATGGGGAATGGAAGGCCTTTACAGTGAGCCCTCTTCTAGAGCATAAGGGAGTGGGGCTTTCTGAACCACCCCTGTTTCCAGGAGCACGGGGCTCAGGTAAAGTCCAACAGTTGTCAACATACACACATGCGTATATACATATGCACGTAAAACGTTACATATGTGGGTTTATGTGTAAATATGTAAAGGATAATTTCGTTTAAGAATAATGAAATTAGATGTTAGATTAAGAATAATGAAATTAGGTGTCTTTTAAAGCCATATTGAAAAGATCATCATGGTCAGCGAGAAACTTTTCCCCGATCCAGAAGCGGTTACCTTCCAGTTTAATTAGACTTCTTTGATTTCAGGTAGATCCAGTGTGCTCACATGTACATCATGTATGAGATTACATGCTCAGACTGATAGACTGGGAAGTGGGGGAGACCCCCAGCCCTGTCTCCCGCTTGTGAAACAATATTGTAGTATTAATCATTCCCCACATAGCAGTGATGTTTTAAGCATTTGTAATAAATGAAGGCACCTATTCCCCAAAGCAGAATCATTAGGAACTTAATTTTCCTTTTAAGGAGAAAACCCATGGCATTATGAAAAAGTTAGTGATGCATATTTTGAAAACTCCCCTTGGATTTTTTTAAAGTAAGTTTAGATTCATGAAAAATGGACACTTAACTCTTCAGGAAATAAATGATTGACGAAGGCAAGAAACATTCATTCTATCACCATTCTTATTATTATACTCATCATATTAGTTTTTTGAGAGGAAGTAACTTCTGGAAGGACTAGACTCCCTATCACAGAGCTAGGACTTAGAAGTGGGTTTAGGCTTTGGCACCCTCAGATGATGTTATGGGCAGGGTATAAAGTCAGTAGGTAGGGCTGCTTACTTTCAGAGACAGAGAAGCATTGACGTTTCTTCTCTGAAGAACACCCTTCACTTTGCAGCAAAGTACACTCTAACCCCTTCCGATTTGGCTTGTCAGTCTGCCGGACAGCTATGTGCTCTGAAAACAGCCACGGCCTCCAAGTGTTTGTTTAAAAGATACTGTTCTCAATGGACCATTGAGTCCATGGACTCAGGGATCGAAAGTTCTATAATTGCTTTACAAAAATATTGCCATCCAAGTCTCTCTGAGGTATGCCTAATCAACCGGAATATTCCAGCTCTCCCAGTCGTCTGCTTCTCAGCAGCTGACATTATGGAACAACTAGAAGAATATTGGTTTGTGGATCCTGTTGCCTGAGAAATAGTAATTCCTGAGGCCCAGAAGAAGTTCCTGATAAATTGCTAACAAATCTAGTTTTACAGCGTTGAGCCCTCTTTTCTTAAACATGCATTAAAAGGTATATTTCTCACACACATGTACATAAACTACACTGGGCGCCTGAAAAGTGCGGCCTGGGTTTCAGCAGTTACTTCTCATTGCCTTGGTTCAGAAACGTGCGTTTGTCTCACAGTAAGTTTCTCTTTCTCCAGATGTAATTGAGCTGTACTTTTTTTTTTTAAACAAGGATATTTGAGGGAAGGTTGAATGGTTTAGAGAGTTCCTTGTGTTCTCCAGTGGCTCATTATTATTGTTTTTAAAATATATGTTATTATTGGTTTCAGAGAGGAAGGGAGAGGGAGAGAGAATCACTGATTGGCTGCTCCCTGCATGCCCCACAGTGGGGATGGAGCCCGAAACCTGGGCATGTGCCCTGTCCTGGAATGGAACCATGACCTCTTGGTTCATAGGTCGATGCTCAACCACTGAGCCACACTGGCTGGGCTCTGGTGGTTCATTATTGAATCAGCACTTTACTCCTGCAGTTCGCCTGGACGAGGACATTGTCCAAATCCGATATTAACACTCGAGAGGTTTGGATAGTTTTTTTGCAGGTGAAGTCCTCGCTGGTTGCACACCCCTTCCCGACTGTCGCCTTCGATGGCTCCTTACACTTAGTACACAGGTCACAGGAAACAGGCGCTATTGTTTACCGGGGATTTGATGTCAACCAAGGAGCTTATACCTAAGGCTGCCAGAAACGAAGCTGGCATGTGCATGCTTATGTATGAAAAGTGTGCTGTAGCAGTAACTGTGTCCGAATGTTAAATCTGAATAATGAGACTAAAGCTTCTTAACAATGTGCATTGTGTATTCTTGGAGTCAGCCCATGGAGCCTTCTCATGGAACCGGAAACCAGAGGGCAAAAGCCAGCAACTTCCTGTTCTCTTTTCTCTCGAATACATTTTGCCTGCGAGGGGAACAGTTATGTATGTATTGTGTGTGTGCCCATGGGTGTGCATGTGTGTTATCAACATAGCCCTCTGGTTTTTATATTAAGCAATCTGTTTATTAACCCCAATCATTGTAAGCCCTGTCACGATACATGTAGATATAATAATAACGATATTGGAGAAATACCTTCCTATGCATTTTTGATTATCTAAAGCTGTTTATTCTCAGTTGTTCTTGTGAAAAACACATATGTGTGTACCAATGTAATTACAAGCGCCCCCAGGGTGGAAATTCCATGTCTGAATTTTAGAAAGTACTTTCTTAGCTAGTGAGTTACAGTTCTATCACTCAGACTGAATCATTTCAGTAATCCTTCACTTCAGAACCACCACCTACGGATTGTTGGGTTTATCTCAGTAAGAATAATTTTGTTCCAGAACTTTCACTCTGGTAAGACAGAGAGGGAACAAAGAGTGACGTGATCGCCACTGTCCTTACTTTTTAAATAACTGCTCCTGGGAAGGTCATTTCCTCTGGCTCCGTTGTGCAGGATTCCCAGGAAGAGTTTCCACAGGAGACCTGAACTACAGCTGTCCTTGGCAATTAATTACACGAGACTGTGAATGTCATTAAAGTTAAACATCAGCACAACCAAAATTATCTACGCCAGTACAATCATTGTAATTGGGTTTTTTCAATACAAGTTTTTTAAAATATATTTTTAAAAAACTGATTTTAGAGAGAGAGGAAGGAAGAGGAAGAGAGAGATAGAGACATCAGTGATGAGAGAGAATCATTAGTTAGCTGCCTCTTACATGCCTCCTACTGGGGATTGAGCCTGCAACCTGGGTATATATGCCCTGACCATGAATTAAACCATGGCCTCCTCATTCATGAGTCAATGCTCAACTACTGAGCTACACCGCCTGGGCACAACACAAGTTTAAAAAAAAATTTTTTTTAATATATCTTTATTGTATTTATTAATATGTCCCTTCCTCCCCCCCCCCCCCCCCCCC
>PVJC01002106.1:54735-68440 GCA_004026665.1 Murina feae | reverse complement strand
TTCATCAGTTTATGTTAGTCATTAGATTTCACATATGAGTGAGATCATGTGATACTTATCTTTCTCTGACTGGCTTATTTCGCTTAGCATAATGCTCTCTAGGTCCATCCATGTTGTACAACACAAGTTTTAACCATCCAACCCATGCATTGGCCACAGCTTCCACCTGCTACCATGTAAGTTGTTCGCAACATGGCTCTAGGGGACGCCATTCCCTTTGAATCT
Source organism: Murina feae (assembly GCA_004026665.1). Classification (NCBI taxonomy): domain Eukaryota; kingdom Metazoa; phylum Chordata; class Mammalia; order Chiroptera; family Vespertilionidae; genus Murina; species Murina feae. Next base: position 68,215 of record PVJC01002106.1, on the reverse strand, counting down.
GGGTGAATGGCACCTTCTAGATTTGTCATATACCTGTCATGAAGTGTAGCCCAAGCCTTTTTCTTCTGTTTTCCATGGTGTTTGTTATTTATATTAGTTGTATTCATTGTCTTCCTACCAAAGTTTACATTTATTAGAAGTCTTAGTAATTTCCAAAGGATCTGTGTACAGTGGTTCATCGTTTTGTGAACCTGTAACTTATTTGTATATTGAAGCATGGTGGAGAAGCTCAGCAATCCAGAGTGTTGTCTTCATCAGGTGAGGAAGGTGTCATTTGGGGCTTAACTAGATCTTAACTTTGGTTTTAACAATCAAACACGGTTGGTTCTGTTTGTAAGTTCATGACAGAAACAAAAAGCATCGAGAAGATCACATCCAGTCCTCTTGTCAAGTCTAATGCAGCCTTCTTGTCAGAGAAATTTTAATTCATTTTTTTTTAATTCAGAAAACAAACACATCTTTTTGATAGCTCAAGTAGATTTTAGTGAGACAGATGTGGACTGGCTGTTTGTCTGTTGTCTGCAGGGAAATAATTCCACATCTTGTTCTAGATAGAAGGTCCTCAGTGTTGAGCCTTTGCTTAGCTCTGTACCCCCACATTCCATGCTCCCACACTCCCACAGTCCTGAGACTCTTGGGACATATACGGTGGTTTTAGGGTTCCATGCCGCACACATGCTGTTCCTGCTTCATGTGATGCCTTTCCCTCCTCAGCCAACGGACCAGCCCAAATCCAGCACAAGTGTTATCTGCTACCTTTCCAGGGAACATCTCCCTGTTCTTTTCTCTCCATGCTTTTCATCTCCCAATTCTCGCCAAAACCAGATAATCAGACAACCTATTAGTGTCCTTCTGCAGCTTCCGCAGTTTCGTTCTGGTGTCGACCTCCCTCCTCACTGTGGGGTAAGGCTGACTTTCCAGCCGCTGCAGTGGGGTGTGTCTTAGCATGGCGCTGAGCTTAGACTGAGGAAACAAAGGGTTCTGGAAACTCAGCGCTTTGGTTCAAGATGACACAACTCACTGGGTAAGCGGGAAACTGGATGTGAACCTTAATCCCTGTGACTTTAAAGCCTGTTTTAGCATCCCCGGCCATGGGGCCCAGTGTCACCATTTGATGGCCGTGTGCCACTTACTTGGGAAGGTGGGCGTTGCTGCTGTGCTTGGCCACTTACTTCCTCATGGGGCTGACATTTTGACCTCTTCCTTCCTCCCGTGTCCTTGGGGAGTTCGGCTTCCCTGGCCTATTACTCAGGATCCCGGTTCCTGCCAGGGTGTTCTCCCTTGTGTGCACTGTGTGGGTAATTTGGTTTTAGCTCTTTTTGTCAATAGGTCTGACAACTAATTTGCTTTTTTCATCCTCCGGGTACCCACCTTTCCCCTGCCAGGCAGCTAGTGACTACTCTCAGGGTTTCTCCAGAGATGGATTGGGTTCCAGGTCACTGCTGCAGCTCCCTCCAGCCATGTCCCTCCATCACTGCTGTGTGCGAGCAGTGGGTGCACACATCCCCAATTATTTTCTATACACACTTGACATGCTTTTTGTTGGCCCTTTTCTACAGTTTACAGTTCTAGTGCCCACAGTCAAGTTTTTGTCATTGCGATAGAAGCATATGCTCACATGTGTTTGTTGACTTGAGTTGTGTGACTGTAAACCTAGAAAAGACTATTGAGATTTGCCTAGTGCAGTGAGACTTCTGTTGTTTCTGAGAGGACTGAAAAGAGACCCTTTGTCTCTCTCTGGGTTTCTTGTATTTCCCAGCCTGGAGGAGGTAGCATCAACCAGCCGCGTGACTGGACTTCAGAATGTTTTATATGATCTTTATAAAACCTGGATATCTTTCCCGTTTGAGTTCCTTCCTCCATTTGTGAGTCAGCGCCATCTTCATCACTGTCACTGTTTAAGAATCCATCATAAGAATTCATCGTATGCCTTGTGCTATGAATAAGTGAAAGTGCCTTGGAGTTTGCTCTCCTTCCTGGAATTCACTTGTGCCCCAAATAAGCAAACTTTCATTGATCTTAGTTACACTTAAAAAAATCTTCTAATCTTGGTTAATCTTACTTTTAACCAAAAACAAAGAATTATTTAAAAGAAACTTGTGTACACCAGAAAAAAAATTGGGATTTTTTTTTGGGGAAAATCAGGATATTCACTATAAAACTTGAATGAAGCATATGATTGATTGGAATTGAAGAATTTGATTCTCTTTGAAATATTTTTCTTAATATAGAGTGCAGTTTAGCAACAACAATAAAGAATAGCTATAAAATGCTTAATCTCTGCTAGGCATTTTTCCACATGCTTGATCCTTATTCAATCATTTAATTTTAATAATAATCATATGATGCAGGTGATATTACTATTTTAATTTTCACATGAGAAAACTGAGGGATAGAAAGGTTAGGTAAATAGCTCGCCTTTAACAGGGTCAAGTAGCTGAGTGGCAGAGCCAGCACTGAAACCCAGGTAGCCTAGGACCTTGAGTCCTTGTCCATAGTTTGACCACACAGCCATTTCACATATAATGTGTGAAAAGCACATTGCCTACAGTAAAACCATACTTTATAATAACAATTAAAACCCTAAACTTACAAATATATAAACACAAGCGGGTCTCCAGGTGATCAGAGAAGGGTTTCTTCCTCATAATACAATAGGCACACTGTGCCAGAATTTAAAACACAGGGGTTTCAGTGTGGTTGGATATAGATAAGTTCACCTGAGACACAGATTGGAACATTAAAAGAGGGGTGACTGTTATGGCCTGGATTGTATCCCCCCAAAGCCTATGTTGAAACCCTAACCCCACTGTTTCAGAATGGCACAGTTATAGAGACGGAGTCTTACAGACAAAGGAAGACAAAATGAAGTCATTAGGGTCGGGTTAATCCTGTGGGACTGGTGTCCTTACAGGAAGCAATTAAACAGACGCACACAGAACAGCCATGTGAGAACATGGAGATGATGCCGACTCCAAGCCAAGAGAAAAGGCTCAGAGGAAATCAGCCTTGCCACACCTTGATCCTGGGCTCCGAGCCTGCAGAACCATGAGAAATACATTTCTGTTGTTTAATGTACCCAGTGTGGGGCACTCCTTATGGCAGCCCCACAAGACTAATGTATGGACTGTCTTAGTCTGTTTGGGTTGCTCTAGCAAGAATACCACAGACTGGACGGCTTAAACAGCAGATACTGATTCTCACAGCTGGGAGGCTGGACATCTGACATGAAGGTACCAGCAGGCCACCTGGTGAGAATCCCCTTCCTGGTAGAGGGATAGTAAGCTCAAGTATTTTCTCTTACTATTGTGAATAGTGAGGTTTTGCATTCTTTCAGCGTTCATTTTCTTTTGTATTTATGAGCAGTGTTACTGTGAAATAGTATTGCAACATTTGTATTCTCCACAGCAGAGATAATTAATCTCAACTCCAGTTTTTCCAAGTACAAGAGAAAAGAAAGGTCATCACCTGTGGGTAGAGAGAAGGGAATTCGCTGGGAGCTTTAACATCCGTGAAGGTGACGCGAGTGGAAGACCTCATTGAAATGTGTGACCTGAGGTCGGGACTGGGAACAACACGTCCCGGTGAGGGGATGCCTCTGCTGCAGCTCCTCAGGTCACCTCTGAAGGCGCTGAGCAGCGCTGGGGTGCCTGGACTTTGGTCTCTCCCGAAACATCTTAGGCAGGTGTCGGCCTGGCTGCTCCAACACAGAACTATGGAAAGTTGAAGAGCAAGGAAGAGTGGACCCTGGGCGCCGCCAATAGATGGTCAGATTGCTTCACAGTTTATTCTGAAGGGCATTATGTAACTGTATAGGGAAGCAGCACCACACACATGAGCATATGACATAGCTAAATACTGGTAAACAAATGTTTTCCTTAGAGGAATATCGCTTCTCGAGTCCCTAGGGTAACAAAGCTTTGAGGTCCTGTCTGGGTGTATGCAGCTTTAATTTGTCTCTAGTGAGGTTGCCTTGCCTTGTTGAGGCCATTTTCCTCACTGACAGGCTGTCATCCTCGTGTTAGTATCCACCTGCCCACTGTGTTCCAGCCATAGGTCCTCTGCAGTCCTCCAAGCACCCATGGTTATTCCTGCCTTGTGGGGTGATTTTGCTCAATGGCTAAGCGGTGGGATAATTTTTTCCATTCAAGTTTCTTATAAAAGGGGGAAAGATGGGCACAGTAGGGTAAAATGATCTGCGCCAGGCCATGGGGATTACCCAGGGGACTGACTGGAGGGAGCCACCCTCACCGAGGTGCTCTCATTTCTGTTCATATTCCAAACCCAAGGTGCTGACATTCATTCTGCACTCCTAGCAAGTTCAAATGGTAGAACTGTTTCCTTAAGGAGATTGGTGAGGGAGGGAAGCTGGGGTTAGCCAGTATGGTGTGTGTGTGTGTGTGTGTGTGTGTGTGTGCATGCATGTGCTTTTCATACTGATAATTATAAAATGGACCATTGGCCTTTATCTTTTCATTTCTGGCGGATGTTTCAGGCACAGTAGGATGGGAGAGGGGCAAAGGGAAGTATCTTCGGGATAGACCTTTCCAATTGCCCTTCAACTCACATATCTTCCTTATTGTGGATATTCATAAATGCATAATACTAACATCTTACTTATGCTAAATCTTGCTCATAAGCCCTATCAAGTAGAGGAAAGATCTTTATGTCTTATTACTATCAGCAGATTTCTTAAACCTGAGAGCTTTACATCACATTAGATTGAGTTACACATGTTAAAATTTTCCAAACAGCAAGTAGAAAGATCCTGTTCTGTACATAGCATTGATAGGTTAACCTATTTTTATTATATAAAACGAGAGGCCCAGTGCATGAAATTCATGAAGGGGTGTGTGTGTCCCTCAGCCCAGCCTGCACCCTTTCCAATCTGGGACCCTTCTGGGATGTCCGACTGCCAGTGTAGGCCCGATCCTGGCAATCATACATCCCTCTCACAATCCAGGACTGCTGGCTCTTAACCACTTGCCTGCCTGATTGCCCCTAACTGCTTCTGCCTGCCAGCCTGATCACCCTCTAACTGCTCCCCTGCTAGCCTGATTGATGTCTTATTGTCCTCCCCTGCTGGCCTGATCATCCACAACTGCCCTCCCCTGCTGTGACCCACCTCCTCCAGTGAGCCTTGCCTCTGCTGTGCCTGAAGCCGTCTTATGACGGCCATCTTGTGATGACGTTAGGGCATGATGCATGAGGGCGTGACAACCATCTAGGCTATTATTAGTATAGATAAGCATTTATTGAAATTTTTTTTAGTTATCATATTTTTCTTTCACCAAATTATGAAAGCAGGTAGCTAGATTTTTTTTGTCTTCAAAGTGGCATGACTATTTCAACTTTGCTAAGATATTTTCCATCTAAAAATGTGTGTACACAGCTTTCACTTCTAATTTAAATGCTTCCTTATACATGTTGGTGATGCATGAATGTTTTTTGAATATGTGGAAGTTTTCAGGATTTATAGAGGTCACTTTTATGTAATTAGAATGATCAAGGTTCAAATCTACATGGAAGCAAAGGAATAAACTCAATTGTTTTGAAGGCCATTTCTAGCCATTGGAGCCTAAGCTTTGTGCAGACAAGAACTCTCTACTAGGCCCCCAAACAGGGGTGCCACCTGGTGGACACAGTGAGAATTCTTCATTTTCCAGAATTCCGTCATAAATGCATAGACCGTAGGAAATCCCTGTATTTGACTTTGAAGTTTAGGTAGATTTACTTATGTATTTAAATTCATATGCTTTACAGCTTTAGTTGCTGCATGACTTTCTAACTTCATACAAACACCAGGGCTCTGAAATAAGGGGAAAAAACATTAGGATGCAAGGAAGGCCAAGTGAGACCAACTAGTCCGACAAGTAGAGGCTTTCAGTTATTTCGCCTTATATTTTGTCTTTGTCCTCTCACAGTTCATTGTTCAGCTGTGTGTACTCACCTAAAAAGTCTTGCATAAGAGCTTTCCACTCCCTTCCAGCTCCTCTTATTTCCCATCTCTCTCCCCACCTACACACCCCAACTTCTTAAAAAGGTTGTGTTTGCTCTCACTGCATCCACTTCCTTACCGCCCACACTCCTTTGCCAACTTTCATCTGTCTTCCTCCCTGACAATCCATGAAATCACTCACCAAAGTCGCCCGTCACTTTGTCACAAAGCTTGTAGACATTTCCAGTTTCTATCTTATTCGATTACTTGAGAACATTCTACATGGCTAGATCACTCCTTCTTGTGTCACTGCTTCCCTGGGTTTCTGGGACACCCTACCTGGCCTTCCTCTTACATTTCTGGGCTCTTTCTCCCCAGGAGTTTCTTCAGGTTACCCTTCGTCTGCTCTTCTATTAAATGCTGGTGTTCCTTAGCTTCCTCACCTAGTTCTCTTCTTACTTCGCTCTTTTGGGGTCATGCTGTCCATGCAAATGGTGTTTGTTATCCTCTCTATGCTGCAGGTCCCAAATGTGTACCTTTGGTTTGTGTGTCTCTCCTTGACCTCCTCTTGCCACCCCTCCCTCTCAACTACCCACCAGGCATCAGCATACTTGGGAGGGCTGTCAGCCACAGCGAGGTTGGCATGTCTCAAACTGCGCTCATTCCTGCCTGCCGTCAGTGACAGCTCTGGTGTCCCTACCCGAACGAATGAATGGCAACTCAAAGTGTCCAAGCAAGAGTCCTGAGAGTTAATCCTTGATCATTTTCCTAAATTCTCAGCTATCAGCAATTACCAGGTATCTTCCTAGAGGCCTCATTTCCACAGCTGCCACCCGAGTTTGTGAAAAAGATCTCTCCTTTCCCAGGTACCCACCTTTCAGCAGCTGAGGTGAGCTTTCTGAACTGCAGTCTGATCATGGCCACCTGCTGCTTAAAGTCCTTCAGGTTCCCCATGGCTCTTCCTGCAAACTTCTCACCGTAACTTTCCCTCTGGCACTCGGGGTGACACCTTCCTCTCCCGCTTCGTCTCTCATCGCCTTCTCTTCCATGTGCTTCTCCAGCCACCCTCAGCTGAGCAGTTCCCTGGGGGTCCCTCCTGCCTCAAAGGCATCTTGTACCCCTGCTCTCTGGGGGCCCCTGGTGTTGGCACACTGCACCAGGGGCACTTCATCTGCCAGCTCAGGGCCACAGCCCCAGGATGCTTGACTGACTCCGCCCCTTCTCCCACCCCAAAGGGGCGAGGTATCTTGCCTGTGTCGCACTGTGCCCTCTTCTTCCCCCATCATAGCACTTCAGTTGCTTCCTTATCTCTTTCCCACTAGACAGTCTCTCTTAATTAAATACAGTAAATTTAATCCGAGCCCTAATGAACAAATTAGAGACTTTCAGTATAAAAGGTGAACTGCAAGGAGCACCTCATTTAATCCTCTCGTTTAATAAAGAAGGAAACTGCAGCCCACGGGCGTTAGCAGGAGCCCCGCGGTGACTCGGCGGGGTCATCGTGTCTTGGTCATTCTCCCCACTGCCGCCCTCGCCGTCGTTCCTTTCCTTTGGCTCTGGCTTTCTCTGCAAGGAGCTTAGAAGGCCCTCGTTTGGCAGAAGCATGGCTTAAACTCCATTTTACCTGGGTTACAGGGAACGAGGGCTCATTTGGGTTTCTTCAGGTGAGACCATGTGGCAGTGCGGGAACCACATTTCCTGCAGAGAAGAGAAGCGTAGAATGGGCAGCTTCATGGGACATTGGCCTAAAGACCCTGACACTCTAGCTGGCTGTAGGGACTGTGCTATCTCCCCCCCCCCCATCCCAGGAGGTGGCTTCTCCCACTAGTGCTGTGGCTTCAGACAGGCTCAGCTCTCTCCTGTCTCTTCCGTATATTTTTCTAGCACTTCTTCCTGTTGGCAACTGACTATGGCTCTTTGAATTTGCCAGGCTCACTTTCTGAGAGTTCATCTGATTGGCCTGACTAATTACTGTCATTGCTGCCTGGAGTCAGGCCAGCGCATAGGCCACTGGACATCTGCTGACTGGCCACTCATTTGTCCCGCGGCGTTTTAAAAAAGTTCCGATTTTTGGAAAGAGACATATGTACTACTCTTTGTAATATTTTAAGTAATAATAATAAAAAAGAGCCCCCCCGGTCAATGGTGTCTCACTTTACCAATGTTAAAATCTGGTCACCTTACTCTTGGGCCATGTGTGAATGCTCAGTCCAAGCTGGCTGCTCCTCAGTTTAACTATTAATAAGTAGATCATTCCATTTGACAGTTGTCTTACTAATGGCCTCTTGGGTGGAGGGTGCAGGGACGTTGCCCCTCTGACAATGTCTTGGGAAGGTGGCTCCAATAGGACATAGCAGGGCCATCCCAGTTCAAGGTCAGCCTGGTCTAGTTTCTTTAGCAAAGTCTGTGCACATGGACAGGATTACATGAGGCTGGTCAAACGAAGTTCTGGATTTCCTACATGGTGATAACTTAAAGTCCCTCTAAAAATGTGAGTGTTTGGGTCTGCATAGCTAAGGCCTAAATTCTCTCAGCTGCTGAAACATTGGAATAAAGGGTGAGTGTTCTCTCCCACTAGCTTCTGTTAGTTGAGTTTCAGTCATCTATTCTGGGAAGAAATCTGAGACCTGGATTGGAAGCGCATTTAGGGAGATGTCAGCAGGACACTCACAAAATTTGAGTGGGTGGTGGATTTTTTAGGTACACGCATGTATGAAGTTGATTTAAAAATGAATGTAAGAGTGATGACATTTGGCATTCAGCAGAAATGTTTTGAAAAACATATGTCATCATTTCATGGTGCATGTGCCATACAGTGGACAGGAGTGAAGCTGTGGACATAAATGCCTTTCAAGGAAGTGTGCTTAACTGCCATGAACTTTCCCAGTGTTCTCTCCCATCTCTCACCATTTTCAGACAGACCGGCAATGTGTGAACCGGATGGGATTCTGGATTTTCTAAAAGAACTATAAAGAGCTTTGGACATTTGCAGACATAGAATCTAATCTAAAAGAGTAATATGCAAATTAACCATCACTTTGAGACACCTAAGCCATGCCCACCAGCCAATCAGAGCAGCTGTATGCAAATTAACCCAGCCAAGATGGTGGCAGGCAGCCATGAAGCTAGAGAAAACAGGAGGCTTTGTTGCCTGACTAGGCCTCCGCTCAAGGCAACAAAGTTTCAATTATAGAAGATAAATAAACCCCAGAAACCTGATTCCAGCCAGCCTTGCTGGGATGTTGGGTCAATGGAGCTGTGGGCAGCCTGAAAACAGCCCTCAGCCCCTCACCCAGGCTGGCCAGGCACCCCGGTAGGGACCTGAACGCTGAAGGGGATGTGGGCAGCCTGAAAACGGCCCTCAACCCCTCACCCAGACTAGCCACACCCCCATGGGGTGAAGGTCCCCACTAGGGGGCTTGTCCAAACAGCCATCAGCCCCTCACCCAGGCTGGCCAGGCACACCAGCAGGTGGACATCCCCCGAGGGGTCCAAGACTGCGAAAGGGCACAGGCCGGACTGAGGGACCCCCCGAGTGCACAAATTTTTGTGCACCCTAGTATCAGATAAAATTGTTGAATGAATATTAATTTCATCGGGTTAATAATAGTATTGTGGCTATGTAGAATGTCCTTATTTTTATGACATGCCTAGTGAGGTATTTAGGACAAAGTATAGAAGATAGATAGACAGATAGATATAGATAAGTTTGATTAAGCCAACATGATCAAGCCAATATGACCCATGGGAAAACAGAGATGCTTTTTGCTCAACGTTTGTGGAGCATACTTTTAAAAATAAAGGTAAATTGAAGGGAAGTTATGTTGCTAGTAGTTTCGCGTTGAGGACAGTTTGAGTTTGAGATCTGAAACTTGATCTCATATTCGGGAAAACAGGTCTTGCCATTTCCGTGGAATAACAAGTATCTGCTGTTTATCCGAATGCCTTGTTGGATTTGGGACATCAAGAATGAATACCTCGTTAATGACCAAATCTGTGAGGTCTTTGCGAAGGAGCCACTTTGGCTGCTCCTCAATTTAACTGTTAATAAGAAGTAGCCCCTTCATTTGATAATTGCCTTGTTGCCTTAATAAAGCAATGACCATTGGGTGGAAGATGCAGGGAAGTTGTCCCTTTGACAATGTCTTGCTAATAGCTATTTGGCTCCTGCAACTGACACTAAACCTGGAACTCATGGCGGCATAAGTGGGGACCTGCAGGTTCCCCTGCATTTGGCATGATGCTCTCCCACAGGGGAGTGTCAGCCTATTTATTTTATTTTTTTAAAATATGTATTTTTATTGATTTCAGAGAGGGAGGGCAAGGGAGAAAGAGATAGAACCATCAGTGATGAGAGATAATCATTGATCCACTGCCTTCTGCATGCCCCCTACCTGGGATCAAGTCCACAGCCCAGGCACGTGCCCTGATTGGGAATTGAACCATGACCTCCTGGTTCATAGGTCAATACTCAACCACGAGCCATGCTGGCCAGGCTATTTCAGCCTATTTAAAAAGCATTATGATTTTGCACATAATAAAGAACAAATGTCCTTGGAAAAGGGCACATCTAGACTAGATGTAGGATGGCTGTCATTAGGCTGCAGGGAATGAAAATGCATGCACATGGAAGGCAGTGTCGTGGTGCCCTGAAGTTGTGCAGCTCGGGACCAGATGTCTCTGAACACCACTTGCTGGCTGAAATTGTCAGCACATGGAGGGGGTAAAGAGCTTGAAGGCGTTCTGTGATCAGCTCATCCTGATCCAGGTCCATTGTTATTGCATCCACACTTTTCCTCTGGAATTGTTGTTGCAGGTTTGGTTTCGGATGGATCAAGTAGCCAGTAATTTAGGCAACGGAATCAGTGAATTTCTTAAAGTGAAACCTTACCAAGAAAATACTAGAATGCATTTTAAAGAATATCCTTCTAAACTGAGTAACTGTCTCTGTAGCCTTTGTCTGCTCGGGGGTTTGGAGCATCCTGCTCTGTCACGCTGTTGTGAATGATCTTTCTGAAATGGGAAAATGGGAAGAGCGTGAGCTGGCTAGGGAGAGCTTTCTAGAGAGGCTCCTTCTGTGTTTGGCTTCTGGCACTCACACTAGGAGCATGAATTCCGATTTCAGGGTTATTTGTTATGCAAGGAAAGCTAATTTGCAATATTGGAACTTGTAAACAGTACTTGTTTCCTGTGCCGATGACTGTCCATTTATTATAGCAGCTGCATTTGCGGTGCAGTTAATTACCTTTGTCACCTTCTAAAGGTCGGTATTAATCTTCTGTCCTTTCTTACCGGAGCTGCTGACGCAGAGGCCGGTGATCACAGTAATGGGAAGAGGAGAGCAGAGAGCAGGGACCAGTAGGCTCTTATTGTTTCATAGAGTGGCTCTTTGGTCACAGTGACAGCAAGGGCATTTCAGGATGCCAGCGTCACCACACAAGCCGAAATTCCAAAGCTTTCTGAGGTGTAACTTTAAAATGACTCAGGGTTTCCTATTACTCAGCTCACTGTGGGGAAGCGATGCTGTTGGCATTTTCTGTGAGGGGATTAGGCTTGCAGTCGCTGCGCACAGGACAGAGGGCTTCTTACCCGGACCAGCCTCGCAGGAACCTGTCTCGTGGTGTCTTCAGGAATCCATCGGGTCTGTCACAGCAGATAGTGCTGGTCATTCATTTCCTCCGGCGACAGATAACTTCAGTTCATTTTTACGTTCCCATCTGGCTGAAGCGAAACAGCTTTTGAGACTGTTTTTCCCAGTTGTGAGGGATGCTCTGGTGTTTCCCACTGACCAGTGTTGTAGCCTCTAAATGACAAGCACATGAGCTTGTGGGGCCAGAGGGTGACACGCTCCAGGGTTCCTCAAGGACAGATCCGGCCCTTGTTACTCTTTTCATTTTAATCATTTTGGGGTCTCTTATGGACTAGCGGGGGATCAGTCTTTAATTTTATTCTCTGTAACAACTGTCCCCCCCCCCCCAGCCCCCGCTTCACCATCTTGTCCTTTAGGGTCTCAAAGTGGTTTTGTTTCCTCGTATTTTATAAGAAAAGCACCATAGACATCTACAACATTGTCATTATCAGTCACAAAACGTTGCATTTATAGACACTTTCTAATTTTCAGTTTGTAGGATAATAATAATAGCTAACAATCACTAGAGTTTGCCACGCGTTCCAGGCATTGCTCTCCGTGATTCACCTGCATTTTCTACAGGAATCTCACAATAAGCCTAGAGATGGGTACAATTATTAGAGCCATTTTAGGGACGAGTACACTTAGGCACCGAATGACCTTGCCCAAGGTCAAAAAGCCAGCGCTGAAACCAGGTAGTCTGGTTGTGGAGGTCACGGTATGAGCTCCCTTACCAGAGAGCCATGTGGTTACAGTTCAGAGCCTCTAGACCACATGGCTATCGCGTGAGGGAGACGTGGACTCCAGAGTCAGAGACTTCCTTCGTGGGGCCTGGAGTCCTGGCCCTGCTCCTGGGCTCTGTGCTGTCATCTCGGGCAGCCCTCTTGCACGGGCGCTTAGCAGGGGCTCCTGGGTACTGCAAGGGGACTCGGTGTCCAGAGGCCTGAGAACCAGCTGAGGAGCCCTCACATCAGCAGCATCTTTAAAAATGTGCAGCTGTTGCCTGCAATGAATTTCATTCTTAGAAAACCTTCTTTTTTTGGACCTGCTCTATTAGGACTTATGATGATGCCTTTGAAATGAAAACCAGTCATCTTCTCCACACTTCCAACACATATGATGAATCTTCCACTTTTGCTTTTGTGTTTCAGTTTTCTGAAAAACTGTCTCAGAGGAAAATTATTAAATTCTTTGGAACTCTGAAATTTGCCAAATTGAAGGCAAAAATCAGGCATCAAAGTACTTTTGTGTGGGAAATTTATGGGGTTCTATCAAAGGATTTTTTTTTCTTTTTTAAACCCAATAGATCTTAAGCTATTTCTTCTTTGTATTTCTAAGATCTACTAGATAACATGTTCAACATATCATATAATGTGTCTAAATACAGTGAAGAAAAAACATCTATTGTCCTGGGAAGCAGGCAGTATTAGTTATTTCCTTTCCACTTATTTCCTGTGTGAACCTGGGCAATGCATTAACTTAGATTTCCGGAGTCCAGTTCTTGATTGAAAAAGTTCAAAAACACGCATTGTAGTTGTTCTTCAGATGTCTCAAACTTTTTTTTTCTTTATTGATTAAGGTATTACATATGTGTCCTTATCCCTCCATTGCCTCCCCCCCCCAATCATGCCCTCACCCTCACCCTCTGTGTCTCAAACTTTTGAAATAATTGCTAAGACCTCTTAGCAGAACAAAATTATACTGTCATTAAATGATACTTTATTGAGTATTTTCCACATTGTTGTATTTTAGGTTCAAATTTCAAGGAAACAAAGTAAATTCTACGTAGAAAAGATGGAATTGTATTAGGCCATTTTTGGTGCTGTACCATAGGGACAATATTCTTCCAGAACATTCTCCTGTACTGTCTCTCTCTGTCTCTGTAAGACTGGGGGGGGGGGGGGGGGGGGGGG
>PVJC01002106.1:0-54635 GCA_004026665.1 Murina feae | reverse complement strand
AGATGGAACTTTATTTTTATGGCATTTGATTTATGCCTGTATCCCTCACTAGACTGAAGCTCTGTGTGATCAAGGGCATCTGTGCTCAACATATATCCCTGGAATATAGTCTGCTGGTTCTTAAATGGGTGTGGCACTGCCCCCTAGAGGGCATTGGAGGTGACTGGGAGGGTTCTCCTGCATTTGGTGGTAGTGGCCAGGAATGCTGATGTCCTGTGCTGTAGGACAGAGCAACATAATAAAGAATTGCCCCCTGTCCTGCAGTTCCTTCTTAGGTTCTGCCAGATGAAACCCTCTAAGATACATATTGAAGGACTTTAGTAAATTATATTAATTTTTTTACAAGAATTTATGTGAAAGGCTCAGTATATGAGGAAATGGTAGTTACTGAGAGGGAAGTCTAATTGAATAAAGATACTGTTTCCAAATTGTTGACTAATGTATGCTCTCTGGGAATTCCGTTACTTTATTGTATAATTACTATACGTACAGTAATCCCGGAACAAGCTGGGAAGTACAATGCTGGTTTTAATTTGATACTTTATTTGTTGTTATTGACAGTTCATGGTAGGTGTTCCACAGTGTCCTGCAAAGTGGAAGTCGAAGTATCAATCGCAAGAAAAATGTCCTCTTAGGTATTTTTGAAGATTTGGCAAGTTTGGTGGGGTGTATGGGCATAATTTATTTCCTCACTTGCGAGATTATCAGATTTTTTCTCCATTGGGAGAGTCTGACTTGTCTTGGCATATTATTTCCTTCCTTTTATTATATGCAAATAAGTCTGGTCTGTTGCCATTATTTGTTCCCATATTAGTGTCTGTCTGATACATCTGCATTTTCATTTTTTAATACATTTTGTGTGTGTGGGATGGCATCTGACCTTATTTCTCTTTTACTTGTAAATGAATCCATATTGAGTAAGTGCAGGCATCTGCCTACTTCATTATGGCTTCTTGTGTGCTGCCTGGGCATTTACATATTGCAATACATATGATGTTTTCTTTTTTAAAAATATATTTTTATTGATTTCAGAGAGGAAGGGGGAGGAGAGAGAGAGAGAGAGAGAGAGAGAGAGAGAGAGAGAAAGAGAGAGAGAGAGAGAGAGAGAGAGAGAAAGAAACAACAATGATGAGAGAGAATCATTCATTGGTGGGCTGCCTCCTGCATGCCCCCCACTTGGGGATTGAGCCTGCAACCCAGGTCTGACGGGGAATGAAACCATGACCTCTTGTCCACAGGTCAACACTCAACCACTGAGCCATGCCAGCTGAGCTTAAGCCTATTTTTTCACAACCTTTTAATACAAAGGTTTTCTATATACAACACAGTTACCATTTTGAAGCAAATAGGGGTCTTCATTTCTTTAACATTCAAGTTAGGCAAGATTTTTGATGAGAAAGATATTGTAATAATGTAGGATGATAACTGAGAAAGAAATGTTGAGAAGATCTTATTTGTCAGGTCTTTAAAACATATGCTTTCAAATTTAACTTTGAATACAATTTTCATTTTGTATAACATTAATATTTTATAGCCTTTTGTATGTTCATTGAATATGGCATTTTGCTTTACTTTGCAATGTTGTTTTCTCTTTGGCATTAAATTATTCTTAAAATGTCTTTGAAACATCTTCTATACTTTATAAATTATTCTTCTTTCAGAACTGGATTCGCAGACATTAAGAAGACTTATTTTTTGTTTTCATAGTCTTTGAAAACATTTGATTAATTGAGTTTATGACCAACGCTAAAATGTATCAGTCACAAAACTAATTTTAAAAATTGAGCTTTAAGTAAAGCTATAAAATCTAATGTCTCAAGTGAATATGTTCAATGCAATTCCCTTTTTGTTCCTATAAAAATATAATTTAATGTCATTAGATTGTAAAGTTTTGAAAAGCAGTGTTTGAGTACAGAATTTCAGAAGAGTAACATAAAAACTCCATTAAGCCAATATTCTTAGACCAGAGCTACTTTACAACTTGTCATCTATATTTCTTGAGTGTTCATAGAGTAAAAATTCAACTTTTGAAGTAGTGAGAAGAATACTATTCAAATATTTGGTTGTCAAGGTGTTGAAAATAATAAATCTGAGCATTGATTACTAAATGCAAAGGAAACTTCTATTTTTGTGCAATTAAGGTATTCAGTACATAATCCAATGGCTGCACCTCTGTGCCCTCTAACTTAATACCATCTACGATACATTCCCTACACGGCTGCATGTTTATTCTAAAGAGCCAGAATTCCAGGCCATCTTTGCTTAGTTTTACCCAATGTTCCAGAAAAGTAACATCAAGAGACTTAGATCTCTCATGACATCAACACATCTGCTATTTTAATTTTTTAAACAAAGGGCATTGTAATAGTTGTTTCCATCTCTTCAGAGTAACATATTTAATCTCTTTAGGTAATAGAGAAATTCCCCCAAAAGCATGGTTTTTGAACCAGTAAGATGGTAATTATGCATACCCCACCAGAGTATGGTCTTTCCCACCAAAAACTAGCTGGAAACGAATAAAGAGCTACTGTCTACCACGCTGCAGCATCATCCAGGATTGACTGTAGGTGAGCATGTGGACTCTCACAGGGAAAGAATATCAGGGACTCAGTCTGTTCTTGAGTGTGTGCTGGAAAATACCCACCCAAGCCTGGGTAGAGACAGAGCTGCATTTGTTTAGGCGTGGAGTTGTGTATTTGTGAGGGTCTCTCCATTCCCAGAGTTTCTGAGCTGCTTTAAATACTCGTGGGGTTCTCAGAGACAACCCACGCATTTCTTTCACATGCAACAAGGACACTAGTCAAGATGTTCTCCTGCTCTTCCATGCGCTGACATCACAGGGGAGTGCAGTTCATGGGAAAGTGGGTATGAAGGAGACGGGTGTTTTTCGTTAGTTACTCTACCAGATGGTAGCCCAAGCTATTTTCAAACAGTGGGGCAGGGAGGGGACTGCCTTTCTCAGTAAGAAGAGGAATAACAAAAAATCCTTAATGTCTTTGATGGATAATCAAATATATTACTAAGAGAACTTACAAATATATAACTCATAGTCACTTCCATTTAGAATTCCAGCCCCTTTTATGGTTATGATATAATGAGATAATGTGGGCCAATTGATTTGCACTCCACATCTTGTATTCAATAAATGTGGGCTTCTAGTCATTGTTGTGAGAGTATTTTATTTTCAGACATACATTTATTAGTAGCAATAAAAATTGTAGTGGTATTGTAAGGCATTCCCATTTTCAATCTAAATGACATCAGATATTTCTTGATTTCTAGATAATATATTTTAACTGCAATTTAATGCAGTTGGAAGAGTTGGTATGAATGCCTAATGTCTCTTTATCAAAAATTAGTCATCGCTAACTTTTTATTTAAAACCACTAGTATGATCTCTGTGGTTTTCTATAATTCTAAGTGTTACTTTTTAAATGTGTTGGGATTTCCATGGACTCTTACATTCAGGAGCCAAATGACTGTGGGGCTGAATTGAGGACCACTGCTCTGGAGACTTCATTGTTCCACCTGAGTCGGGCTGCCAGAGTTGCCTCCTATTACTCTCACCTTCTTTTGGGCTAAAGAAGTCTTCCTAATTCCCCCCCTGAAGCATCCCTAGTACCAGAGAGAACTACGGTTCCCTGAGATTGCTCGTATACTGTAACACTGGCAGCTCCTCCACATTTCTTCCAGGTTGGATGTTCACTGATTAGATTGTTCATTCATTTGACATTCTGGGCCATGACAACCCCAGACTTACTTTAGTTCCCAAGAGGTATTTCAATTTACATACAACCAAGTAGGATCAATTCTCCCTGGTTTCTCTCCTTCCTCTTCCTTCCCAAGACCTCTGAGCATTTTGGAACATATTCTTTAGAAATGCTCTGTAGCAGTACTCCTTAAATGCCTATTGCACACCAATACCTGGAAATGCCTTAGCTGATCTGGATATCTGACACATCTTGTGGAAAATGATACACAGGACAGCGATGTTTTCAGGGAGGAGATATGGCGTAAGCTGGGAGTTTGAGGAGTGTCACAGAGAAGAGAGGAATGCTATTGGCCAGAGGAAACCACTGCACAAAAAAATGGACCAAAGTCAGCACTCAGAGGAATGCCAGAGCAGGGGTTGTTAATAACAAACTTCACCCTCTCTACAGTTTTTCCGAGGATGAGTCTTTCCTGGTTCTGGTGCCTCAACCAGCAGAGACCAAGGAATTGATTCCTTGAACCACAGAATAGAAAGATGACCTCTATTTGTCCAATTAAAAAGTAGAAAACAAAATTTTTCATAAATGGATCAGTGTAACTCTTCACAATGTAGCCTTGCACTTGTTTTCCTTCTATTAGTTGATAGTTTAATGTCTGTCCCCATTGTTTTCCTGCCCCTGTCGTCCCACCAGGACACGTTGTCTCCTGCTAGCAGGAGGGGATGGAACTGTTCTGTGCACTGGCACACACTGTCCTCTCCTACTGGCCATTGTTTCCTGGAGAGACTGGCTTCTATTGAGCAGAACTGGCACCGTCTGGCATTTCAGCCTGGATGCCACCTCTCAGGCTGACGAGATGACACTCTGACTGACTAATTAGATTGGTTTTATAACCTGCTGCAGGGAACGGATGTGAGAGCATTCTGAGTTCACAAGTACTTTCAAGCTTGATATGTTTCCATGTTTCACTTTTCTCTTGCAATGAAGGAAGATGCCAATTTTGTTTTTGTGTCTGCCTTTAAAATTCTTGATGAAAATTTCAAAAGTAAAAGAAAAAGAAGCTCTAAAAAGTAATTCTCTCCAAATGAGTGCAGGCATTTTCTCATTATTAATACAGTTTGGATTTTCACAGGAATCTTTCCATTTGTAAAAATAGTAGCAATATGCATCTCTCTAAATAGACTCTTGCAGATACATTTTAAACAAGTTAGTAAATTGTATGTAATATATGCATAGTACCAAGGTATCTATACTAATAAAAGAGAAAGATGCAAATTGACTGTACCTTCACGATGCCCGCCAGCCAATCAGGAGTGAGTAAGCAAGTTAACCCAACAAAGATGGCAGGCTAATTTGCATACACAGGCACCTAGTGGCCGGGGGGCGGGGCAGGACGCTTGCATCATCGCCATGGTGATGACACAGGTGTTCCACACCACCCCAGCCGCTCTGGGCCTCTGGGCAGCATGAGAAGGCGGGAAGGCAACTCCAGGCCAGAACAAAGGTGGAAAGGGTGGCTCTGGCCAGAGTGAAGGCGGTGCCAGCAGCCAGGGGAAGGAAGGCCCATTCTTGCATGAATCGTCGAGCACCGGGTCTCTAGTTTGTTATAATAGACCACACTGGGTGCTTTTGCATCACTTTGCGGCGTAGTTTACTTGTGGGTGTTTACATCGCGAGTGGCTTTTCAGCATATTTTCTTTCATCTTTAGGACTATGAGGGAGGCAGAGGATGTTCTCATTTTCATGAAAGAAAAAGTGGCCCAAGAAGCAAAACTGACACTGGCTCTGCTCCTCTAATGTGTTCTTCTTGGTGTGACCTGCACCCTGGCCCTCTGGGTTCCATCTCCGAGCCCTGTCTCGTGGTGCCTCGGGGGAATGGTTCTCTTTGCACCTGTGTGTTTCCCTGGGTGACAGTAACAGGGAGGCTGCAGTATGCTTTGCAGAGCACAATTTGCCTTGAGGAGTGGCCGTGTCAGGCCCTGGTTAACACTGCAGACTCTGGGGCCATGCAGGAGGTAGCTGATCAATTATTTTCTCTCATCATTGATGCTTCTATTCCTCCCTCTCCCTTCCTCTCTGAAGTCAATAACAATATATTTAAAAAATAATTGATCAAAAGGCAGATTGCAAGGATGGCTCAACATATAAAACACTGGTTAACCAAGCATCAGGCGTATGGTTTACTTTATAGATGGCTTTGCTCTGTGCGCTCTTGCACTCCAAGAGGCTGACCCAATGTTCCGTTCTCAAAGGCAGGTTTTTCTGTCCCTCCCATGCTAGGATGCCGGCCTGGGCCGACAGGGGGCAGCAGTGTGCAAAGGCTCAGGCATGGGGTGGAAGGGCTGGCACCCTCAGCACTTCAGGGGAGGGTTCCCTGGGGCTGTCCCCAAACACAGGAATCTCACAGGGCTGCTGGCAACCACAGAGCCAAGTGGGAAGGCTCAGATGGATGTGCTGTGCTTAGAGCCCTGCAGCACTGCTAGCCGGAACAGTGGGGGGAACCTGGCACACCGTGTTCCTAGGCCTGGGCTGTTTCCTCACTGAGCAGAGTCACCAGGTATGCCTGGCTCCTAACGGTCTTCTGTGGTGCGTATTTCCGCCTGTTTGTAGGGCCAAGGAGACCTGCTGAAGAGCGCGAAGAACGAAGCTCTGGAAAACATGAAGCAGATCCAGCTGGCGTGCTTGTCCTGCGGACTCAGCAAAGCCCCCAGCAGTGCGGCAGAGACCAAGAGCAAGCGCAGCCTGGAAGCCATCGAGGAGAAGGAAGGGGCCGAGGAGAACGGGAAGCTGCGACCCTGAGCAGCGTCACCCGACCAGCGCACTGTCCTTTGTGTCAAAGACTCTGTTTTTCCTTCTGGTTTTCTTTCCTGAAGCTTTTTACACTTTCACAAAAAGATGCCGTCTTTGGGATGTTGGACATAAGAAGGTATTTTCACAATGTCAGTATTTTAATGTAGTTAATTTATCTAAGTTAAACTGCTTAGTAGTAGTGTTTTAAATTCTGAGATGTGTGAACACACCCATGTATGGGTGTGTGTGTGTGTGTGTGTGTGTGTTTCAGAAAGAGAGACAGAGATACAGAGGGAGGTTGAGATCCTGATAAAATCCATGCTGTACTGCATTATTCATTTAGTAAGTTATTAATGTGTCATTTTAGGAAAAATTTGTTAATCTGAAATTCTAAAGAGCACTCACTAGGACCTGTTACTGCGTTTAACTTTATTTCTTGGGCTTTGTCATTTAATTCAGAGATGTTGACATTGCTTATTATTAAAGAAAGCTAAATTTGCCAATTCATAGATATTTTGATAGATTACACATAGATTAAAAAAATTCCTAACAATCACAGTAGAAATAAAAATGAACAAAAGTTAAACAGATGATCAAAATTTCTGAAAAGATCAGAAAAGTCATTTCTTCAGTTAGTGAACTCTAAAATATTTATTAAATAAAATCAATTTTTAGACAGCTTTATGTAGTTGTATACTAAATAGATATAATTTCTGTGGAAAAGCTGATCATTAGTGAATTTATACCCAGCTATGTGGTACTCTGAAGCACAGTAAGAGCTCTTTTGTAATTAGAAGTTTAATAATATTTAGTTACAAAATTTGCAGTTTGACATTTGTAGGAAGGTCTCATTCTTCCAAACCGGGAGCCTAGCATTCATTTTCTATAGCAGACACAGGAAGCTGGGGGATCTGGGGGTCTTGGCTTTGATAGCATTTAATTTAGATGCTAAATTGAAACTTAATGTTGTTCAAACAATATGTCATCACGTTGAGCTGGTATAAATTCTGTGGGTCAGATAACATCTTCCTAGTGATTTAAGAACTAATTGATTACAGAATGTTTATGATATAATTTTAACACAGGCAGGAAAACACAAAAAGAAGCAAGTGACTAATTAGGTTTCATTTGTAATTCCATCTAGATCATTTTGTCCTAATATTTTCATAATGTACTTGAGTGTAAAATGTTTATCTCCAACAGAACTAAATGTTCTATGGTTATGAAAATATATTTATTTAAAACATTGCTTTTATTTTGAAAAGCTTCTTAATTAATTTGATTAACAAATATGCTAATTTGGGAGAACCTAGGGAAGATAATTGTTGAAAATTTGCAAATATAAACATTTTCTTTAGCTACCGTGTTATTTCTGACTTCTTAACACTATTATGTTCATGTTGCACATTACTGAAAGAGTAAAGATCTGAAACAACACTCTTACTGTTTCATTTTTGTGTGAGTTAATTGAAAAAAGAATGATAATGAAATTGGGTTATAATGTAAAAAAAGATGTTAAAGGTGTGCATTGTCCATGGGGCAGATATGGTGGAATTGCCCCGTGGATGTAACCGGGTTCTGGGGGAGGTGCGTGAGAGTGCATTTTGGTAGGCTTCCCAATGGCACTGAAATAGCCTGAGAAAGCTTTGGGTAGGGTGGTAAATTTTTATTTTTTGTATTTATTTCTAAGAGGCATTTACTTAATAAGAATTTTAACCCTGTGCTTGTCACATGCGCTGCTCATGCCTTTTGATGTCAGAGCCCTCATTTCTGGGTTTTCCCGTTAAGTTTCATCTGGTGCTAAGACGGCTCTGCATACCTTTGCTCAGGGAGGTGGTTCTGATACACGCTAGCAGCTTCGCTGGCTTCGGGTTCACATTACATCTGCAGTTCCCTCGAGTTGGGTTTTGTGTGTGGTGGGAGGCGGAGGTCCGCTTTCATTTCCCCAGGGTGGGTCAATGGCCCGCCCACCTACTGTGACGATGGTCCTCTGTCCACCGCTCTGCAGTGCCAACCTCGTAAAAACGGCAACGCGCGTGTGTGCATGTGCATGTGTGGGCACGCGCTCGTGCTTATTTTTGGAGTCTCGGTTTGGTTCCATTGTTCTGTGCCTGTCCTGGTGACATTACCGCCCTTGTCTTAATTGTTGTAACTTTATGATGTTTTCTATCAGAGAGTATAGGTCTCCCCACTTTTTTTCTTCAACAATTTCGTGGTTATTTGTGGCTCTTTGCGTTTCTCTATATACTTTAGCATTCCAATCTGTTCACAGGGTGTACTTCTCCACTTACTTAGGACTTAGTTAATTTCTCTTGATACAGTTTTATAGATTTCTGTGAAAGGTCTTGCACCTCTTTCCTTATGTTTATCCTTAGGTGTTTGATGTTTTTCGTACTGTTAAGATTAGTAACATTTTACAATTTAAATTTGCAAATTGATTATTTAGGGTATATAGAAAATATAATAGGTTGTTCTGTGTTGCAACATTATTCTGTTTTGTGACGGGTTTTATAACCCTCATTTGTCTGTTGGGGAAACCAAGGCATGATTCTTTGTGTAGGGGGCCCCGAAAGTTACCCTTACTGTCTTTCAATTCAGTAACTTTTTATTCCTCCACAGTTATTTTAGCAGCATCTTGTCCGAAAGATAAAGGGAAGAGCAAGTCATCCAAAGTATGTTTAAGTCAGAGTTGCTTTAAGCTTAAACCCAAGGAGCTCCCAGGATGCAGTGAGGGGGGTTAATTCCTTAAGTTTTGTCATGGTGAATGTGTTACTAACATCCTGGTGTGTCATTAGGCATAAAAGGACTTCTAAATTCTTTAAATGTAAAGTCTTTCTAAATTCTTTAAAATTTCCCAGGCCCTAATGGGAATATACATAGGAATATATTGGGATATGTATATGTCAATGTATATTTGTTTGTTGATAGATTTGTGTCTGCATTTGTCCATTTCCAAATCTGCCATATAAATATTGTCCTCTCTTCTGTACAATCTCTTTGTAAACAGTGCATACATGTTTAGGTTTTAGGATTGTTACAACAAACATGCTAATAGCTCCTGGCACATGGCTTAATTGTCCTTTTTATTTATGCAACCATAGATTTTAGCATTTCTAACAACGAATGCACAATTCCTTGATGGGCAAAACAAACCAGAGGTAGGAAAGAATCACAGCAGCTTTTACAAGAATATTTTGCAGCACTTCTTGTCTCTGCAGAAAGCAGTGAGGCACAGCTGCATGGAGATGCCAGTCAAATAAAACCTCAAGGGCAGGGTAATTACTCAGTGATTAGAGGTTTTGCTCAGTAGCTGGCATTACTATCATAGATTCTTAAAGTTCTCTTCACCTGCTTCACTTGGAAGATGGAGCTGCTGCTTGCCA
The DNA here is from genome assembly GCA_004026665.1 of Murina feae. NCBI lineage: Eukaryota > Metazoa > Chordata > Mammalia > Chiroptera > Vespertilionidae > Murina > Murina feae. Next base: position 44,752 of record PVJC01002106.1, on the reverse strand, counting down.
GCACGTGTAGGGTGAGTGATGGGACTGTGTGAGCCAGAGCGACCAGATTCTAGATGTTCTGCACAGTGTTCGTCATCAGTGTAGCTGTACCTGGGACTCCATGGATTCTGACATTTTTTCTCACACGGTAGTGTTGCCAGGCATGTGGGCCCAGGAGCTGTGAGGTCCCAGCACCTTGCTGAGAAGGCCTGATTAACGATCAGATCCCCACTGTTCTAGCCTCCTCCCCATATTTGGGTCTGGTTTCTGTCATGGAGCCTCTGAAGGCCTTTCCTCCTCTTGCCAGAGCAGCAGGCGGACGGGCAGACAAGATTAGGTGTGCAATGTCAGCCTCCCTTTCCGGATTTCCCCTCTCCTTCCATGGAAGTCTTCCTGCTGCTCCCTCCATGCTCCGGATGTTTCCCTGGTCCTGAAATCTGCCCATTGATTCCCTTCTCTGCTCAAATTTTCATTAGCCTTGCGAGCAGAAATAGCAAGCTTTCTGGAAAAAAGTTTAAAATCTCAGTCAGGCCACCACCCAGAAATAAGGCAGATAACACTCTGAGTTTGCTCCTGCACCAGAACAAGTTCACTTTCCCTTGTAGCTTCTTCATTGGACCTTGACTCCTATGAACCATCCCCACCTGTAACTGGTTGGTTCTCCCATTCGCTCCCAGAAGTGTGTCTCCAGGCCTGCTCTCTGGGCCAGACGGTCCAACAGACCCCTCCACTGTGCAGACAAAGGGCGTTCACCCTACGGCTGTGTACTTTAAGAGTCACCAAGAGGGTGTTTTTTCTTCTGGAAATATCACAATGAATTTCTTTACTGTTAATTAATTTCTCTGGGCTGTCAGTCCCATTTAGTTGTGAGGAGGCATTTAACCTCATTAAAAAAGATCAAATTATAAGAGACTATACCCAATCTGTATATTGTATTGTTTTCACAGCTCTGAATTAAACATCTTAATTCAGAATGTTATTTAAAAATATTAAACACTTATTATGTACTAGGTACATTGATTAAACACACATTATTGAACATCTGTATTGTACTACTAGGTACTGTATTTCATTGCTTCATGGCACCAGTAATTATAAGATGCAGCCTTATTTTATGTACCACTTAAAGTTTTCTTTAAAGCTTATCATTCAATAATAATATATCAACTAAAAGACACATCCTGCTTAAGACAAAAAAAAAAAATGGGTAAAGATGTCCTAAGGGGCTTATAGTAGAATAAAGGAAGCAGAGATATTAGTGATAAGGTTATAATACAATTTGATAATGCAACAATGAAAGATATGAAAGTTACATAGTAGCACAGAGGAGGGAGGGATGGACTCCAGGGTACACAGAAGGAGGGGGTACACCGGGTGTGTCAGGGAAATTTTTATAAACAAGCCAGGCCTCCCAGGGGTAAGAGATTTCTAGGAAAAAACTGTGGAAACAAACATTTCCAGTAATGCTGTCAACGATGAGAGAGCTTGGTGAGGTCTGAGGTGATATGAAGCTGGAATGCCATGTGCGTGGGAAGAAAAGTGAGGAGGGGGTGCTGCCCCAATAGTTTGCGAAATGGTCTGCGTGTACTTAATGGAGGGCCACCCAAAGCTACGCAGAGTGAGGCGTGAGCTGGTTGCTTGAGACATTAATTCATGAATATAACAATGATTTGTCAGGCAAGTACCATATAGCGGACCTTGGAGTCGGTCTGGAAATTCAGGGGTTGACAAGTCAGAGTCATTCCGTGTCCAGTGTCAGTGTACAGTCAGGGGAGAAGATAGGTGATTGAATACAGTGATTGTTATTTTCTTGACACAGAATATTAATGCAAAAACAAAGGGGGCAAGTAGTGCCGTGAGCACAGACTCCCTATCTAGGTTTCCTGGGTTCACAGGCAGCCTCCTCTGCTTCACGGAAAGTGGAGTTTCCACTGAGGGTAAGAATGTCAAAAGAGTATATGCCTCATGAGCTTCTTGAGAGAATTAAATGGGAGTCATGCCTGGCATATGATAGGCACTTGAGTAAAAGTGAACTCTTATAAGGATCATGATCATGGAGTTCATGGGTGTCTCCCAGACTAGTCCAGAGGGAGTCTAGGAGGACATCCCGCAAGAAGGGAAGCCTCAATGGAGACCTGATAATGGGACCAAGTGAATGGGGGTGGAACATATATATTATATTATACACACATATATTTTACATGTGTTATATATGTGAAATGTGTAATATGTATGTATTTTATTATATATATCTGTTGCCCTCCCATTTCTCACTCTTCCTGGTGGTTCACTCGCTTCCCTGGAATCAACCATTAAACTATTACACGGAAGACTTGTCTCAGCTACTTAGCTGGGAAGAACCCAGAATAAACGAGTTGATGTCAGGAATGGCTCTAGAAAGCCCTTAGGATGGATTCTGGAACGCTCACTCACTAGTCAAGTAGCAACAAGGACCAATTGCTGGTGGCATGCACAGACGCGTCCTCACACACACACACCTGGAATAGCTTAGGGCCAGGTACGGGGAGAAGTGAAATGATTGCTCCAGCACTGAGTGGCAGGGGGTGGTTTGTAATTTAAAGGATGTGGCCCAGCTGTGGGAATCTTCAAGCACAAAAACAGCGGCTCAGTTCCACCGCCCACCCTGCGTGAGCCTGGACAGCCGAGCTCCTTCAGGCCGCACGGCCAGTCTCCTCAGGAGGCCAGGAGGACTGGACATCACGCCTGGCTGTGGGGCTGAAGGGACTGAGGCACAGGTGTGGCAGGTTTCCTGTGCAAAAGCAAGGCCCCACCAAGGAAGGCTTGGGGTGGGAACATTGGCTGGGTGGATACAAAACACCTTGGCCCTCTCAGTCTTCGAACCCCGAACCCCGGGCCAACAGCAGAGGGTGGAGGGAAGCAGCCTGTTTGCCCTGGAGCCCATCCCAGGCCTGAGCTGAGAGGCACCGGGAGGAAGACCTGTTCCCTGGAGAGGCACCCTCACCCACAGTCCTGTAGAACCGTGAGTACCTGCGCCCGAGAGGGCAGTGCGGCTTCCAGGGATCACACTCACCTCTAGACGCTGGCTGGGAGGGTGAAAGGACTGGGTGGAGGGGACAGAACACAAGGCGCCACGCATGGGAGGGTGTGCATTCCCCCTGGAGAATTCTCCTGTAACACGGAGTTCCTGGGAAGGGCAAGGACAAGGAGCTGATCATAGAAGGCCGCTGGATGGCTCCCTGAAGCTTGAATGCAATGGTCCACAAATGACAGAAGGTGGAAATGCCGGGGGTGGGGTGGGGGGTGGGTCAGAAGTCTCAAGGAGCCCCTGCTTTCTCTGAGTTCAACAAAAGCAGCTCTGCCCCCATTGCTGTGTCCGGGACATCCACACACAATGTCACTTGATGGGAGGCTGCCGCCGCCGCCATGGAGAGTGGGGAAGCACTAGGTTGGCTGCTCTCCAAGGCCTTTCCAGCTTCAACTCGCTATGGCACCGGGCAGGCAAGCTCTGAGGTCTGACTGCCAAGGTCAAATACAGGCCTTCCCTTTTTTCCCCAAAAAAGGCTTAGGGCAAGGTAATTCACCTTCCTTAGCATCAAGTGAATATGTAAAAAGAATATCTGCCTAATAGAATCATCGTCTTAACTAAGGACACATGATAATTACAACACAATATCCAGCCCATCATAAATGTTCCACGCTTACTATAGAAATACTAGAGGCCCGATCCACAAAACTCATGCAAGAGTAGGCCTTTCTTCCCCCGGCACTGGCTTCCCTCTGGGCTTCCTTTGCAGCCCTGGCTTTGTCCGGAAGGTTGTCTGGAAAGACATCCAGAAGGAAGTCCGGTCTAATTAGCATATTATGCTTTTATTATTATAGAAGAAGAAGATAGATAGGACTGTCCAAGAAATAAGTTCCTTTAGCCAGATTAGATCGAGCATAGATATGTGATGCTGTTATGGCTATACACATTTAAATAATCTTTAAGCAATACAGGATTTTTTATACCAAAGTATTTAATATCCACTTTCTAAGCAGTGCCTTGTAGAATAACAGTGTATTAAACCTGTCATCTTCATAGGTCTGCAAATGGTTGAAGATTGACAATTCTGTTTTCTACATATGTAAACAGTAACCATTTTTAGAAAAGGCTCCAGGGAGTTGGCAGTGACATCTACTCTGTGAAGAACAGAAATACGTTGGTGATTTTCTCTTGCACAGTGTCCAACTTTGACCTTGACTTCCGAACCTGGATTCCATGATAAAAAACAGAGACAACAAGTCAGAGCAGGCTTCCTGGTTTGGTTTCTGTTGCTGAGTCCTTAGGACGCCTATGAAACGCGGGCTGTGACAAAGTGTTCATGCAACAGGCCATGGTGTCACTGTACTCATGCCCGCGGGCCCTGTGAGCGTGTGAACAGCAAAGATGCGTATTTGTTGTCTTGGGGTAGAGTTAGAGACATATAAATGAGGAGTTTGCCGGTATCTTCAGCGAGCATTTATCTCAGATGTGATACATCAGGGTTTAATAGCATTTAACCTTTAGATGATCTGTTGCTATTTTCTCTCTCTCTTTGCGTTTTATGTTAAAAATAACCGTTTTCATTTATCAATCTTGCAATGCCTGAGCCATATAATCAAGTATTTCTGTAGCGCTTTCATCTTGGATTGTTCCCTCCCCAGAGTTTTACCTGGTCAATCCATGAACCGGAGGCTGGAGGCCTCCTTCCTTCGCATTAGCTCATGTGGTCCCAGGAAATGTCACAGAATCTTTGGATTGATTCCCATGGCAACAGGCAACTCCGTCACACGGACCCCGCTAGCTTTTCTCCCTAAGAAGCTTTGCTCTGTGTTCCAGATCCAAAGCTATCTTCGTTATTAATTTTCACACACTGCGATGCACGTGACGACAGATGTCACACATCTCCCGTACACGGGGGGTGGGAAGGCGATCCCGCCTGCTCACAAGGAGGCAAAATGAGGACGCAGGTGGAAGGGCTTCTCAGTCCGTGGGATTGAGGGTGTGTGTGGCTGGGAGGTGAGGACCCAAAAGGAGTGAGTGGTGCCCTAGCCGGTGTGGCTCAGTGGACAGAGCGTCAGCCTGTGGATTGAAGGGTCCTGGGTTTGATTCCAGGCAAGGGCACATGCCCGGGGTTGAGGACTCGATCCTCAGTAGGGGGCGTGCAGGAGGCAGCCGATCAGTGAATCTTTCTCATCTTTGACGTTGCTTCTATCTCATTCCCTCCCTTCCTCTCTGGAAAAAAATAAAAAGAAGAGTGGATGGGGACGAGCAGAAAATAACAGATCAGGCCCTGCTAATTGGAACAGACACATACACAAACATCAGCAACACAGCAGAGCAGCGCCAGGGCGCACTCACAGCTACTCTGCATGCATAAGCACTGGCGGGCAGAGGTTTCCTTTCAGCCACGCTGACTGTGGAATTAGTAATGGAGATGGAAGCCATCAGCAGCGGTGTCTTTCCCACCACATGTCTGTGCTGGTGGGGATATTAGCAAGGGCCACTGTTTGGGATAAGACTGTTTTTCTGTGCCTGGACCCTCATTATTGTATCACATTTTCCATGAAGTGACAGGAAAGCAAATGATTGAGGAATTACTGGCCGAAATCTATGAAGAGAGTCCATTTCATGCCTGTGAAATGGCAACAAGTCTGAAAGGCTGCCTGAAGGAAAGCCTTGTAAAACAAAACAAAGCCAAACCCAATGCCGCTCCCACCCCCACAGGCTAGTCCAGGGCGGGTCTCGTTTTAAAAAAAAAAATCTCCAGGTGATTTCAATGTGTGGTCACGACTGATGAGCTCGATCACCTTAGAGATGATGAGCACTTCGTGTGATAAATGTGTCATTTGCGTGAGCCTGCATCCCAGTTCTCATCAAGAGGCACTGGGTGTTTCCAGCATTTTGAAATGTATACGGATAGAGACTTAGCCCCACGAAGTCTCAGAATCATCTCATGAAGGGAAGGTACCACTGGCCTTGGGCAGAAAAGGAAAGTGAGGCACCTTGGCCTCCATGACGGTCACATTGGGGACTGGAAACTGCTTCTACAGCAGATGTTCTTGTCACTGTTCTGTACGTGATATCTTTATCGGCGTCCGACACGCAGCCATAGTCCAGGGGTCCTGGGTGCAGACAGGTGAGGGACAGGGTGGTGGCATGGGAAGGGCAGGTTTGGGTGTATACAGGTTGATGGTCGCTCTGTGTGTTAGTTTCCCAAGGATGTTGTGACAAAGGACCACAGCTGAGTGGCTGAGAACAACAGCAATCTATTCTCTTGCTGTCTGGAGGCTGGAAGCGGGACACCCGGGCTCCTGGCAGGGGCCCCGTCGCCCCAATGCCCGTTCCCATCTTCATGTGGCCCCTTCTCTGGGCCCCCTCTAGGTCTGTCTTCCCAAACTTCCTTGTCGTGTTTTTTTTTTCTAAAGACACTTGGATTTAGGATCCATCATAAATCTGGGATGGTTGCATCGCCAGATCCTTAACACATTACATCTGCCAAGATCCTTCTTCCAAATAAGGTCACGTGCTGAGGTTCTGGGTGGACAGGCGTTTTAGAGGGACCCTATTCAACTCACCATGCAGCCGACACTTGGAGACACTAGCCATCCCTCAGCGAGAACACGAGTGCTTCTTCTGTCCCACAGAAGACTCATAGGAGGAGCATGGGAGGAGCAGGGCTCGGAGGCAGCCTTCCTGAGAGTCCTCAGGGAAGATTCTGGAAGACTTCTGTAGGATCCAAGTGGGACACAGAAGTTACCTTTTGCTGCCAAGGCATTTTGTCACTGTGTATAGCAACGTAAGAAAACTTGTCTTTCTGCTTGTACACGTCGGCTCAGTAGGAGTTTATTGGATATTTGGGTTTTGCAGGCATTAAACCAGTTTGGGGGACATAGAGGAAAAGTTGTGGGCTCTGATGGGAGGATCTGACCACACAGAGTGTAAAGGATGCTGGGATCCTGCAGAGGAGCTGAAAGGGCTCATGGGAATGCCAATTTACTTGTCAGGCAAGGGTTTAGAGCCAAACAACTAACTACACAGAGGAAATGGGCAGAGACTGACCAGGCCAAGAGCCCCACCCCCTGAGGATCCAAGCTGTGCAGGTGCAGCAGGTTCCTTCCACAACGGATGGACCTGGACCCCAAGGGGAAAGGTGCCCATTGCTCCTGGGACTGTAAGGAAGAGCCACAGGTGGTGGGGGAGGGGAGAAATCTGCCACTATCCCCAGGAGGAAGAGCTGCCTGCACCTGTTACCCTCCTCCCTTCCTCCTGCCTGTGCCTCTTGCTTCCTGCAAGCATCCAACACGCCTGTAATTAATAGCTTCTCTTTCTGAACACAAGATGTGTTTCCTCCTAAAGGGTCAGGTCTACGCTTTTGCTTTTTGCTTTTTCATTTTTACCATCAGCACTGCGTCCTCTGTGCACAGAGCTTTCTTACTCAGGCTTTATTCCAGCACCTGGGACCGAGTGTGCCCTGAGTAAGGGCGGCTAGCGGGCCTTGCCCATGGAGACTGGAGCTGCTGGTCCACCTGTTTCCAAGATGAGGCTAAGGCGCTGCTCAGAGGCCTCTTTTGTAGATGAGGCTAAGGGAGTTTTCTTCTCGTCATAGTTTGTGTGAGTTTCTGTTGTTTTTAAAATCACGAGTGCAGCCCTAACCGGTTTGGCTCAGTGGATAGAGAGTCGGCCTGCAGACTGAAGGGTCCCGGGTTCGATTCCAGTCAAGGGCATGTACCTTGGTTGTGGGCACATCCCCAGTAGGGAGTGTGCAGGAGGCAGCTGATTGATGTTTCTCTCTCATCAATGTTTCTAACTCTCTATCCCTCTCCCTTCCTCTCTGTAAAAAATCAATAAAATATATTTAAATAAAAAAAATAAAATCACAAGTGCATATTACATTTTTCAAATGCTTTTCCTGCATCAGTGGGTGCTATTTTGTGGTTTTGCTTGTATATTCACCTGGCTTACATGAATTGATTGTGTAATTTTGAACCAGCCTTGCATTTCTGAGAGAACTCCATGTGACTGTGATGTATTATTCTTTTACATGTGGCTGGATTTAATTTGCTCTTTTGTTTAGGATTTTTGCATTTATGTTCTTGAAGCAGAGGTTGTGTGTGTGTGTATGTGTGTGTGTTGAGTACTATTTTCATCTAGTTTGGCAATGCTGCTTCAAAATCTGAGCTATTTTCCGAAAGGGATTGTAAAGGATTGGTGTCCTTCACCTTTATTTCTGAAAGGCAGTTTCCGTGGGTAAGAATTTCAGGCTGCTCCTCACCCCTGTTTTCCCGTTGGTATTTTTAGGAGGCTTCTCTACCATTTCCTAGCTTGCATGGTCCCTCCACAAGGAATACGCTGTCACTCTTATCTTTTTTAATCTGTGTGCTTTTCAGATTTCTCTTTGAGACTCGTTTTGAGGATTTGATTACGGTGTGCCTTGTAATTTTTTCACATTTCCTTTTTTTACTTTCTCTTTATTGTCGCCATTATTATAGATATCCTCATTTCCCCACTTTCCCCAACTCTACCAAGCCCCGCCCCCCCCCCCCCCCCCCCCCCCCCCCCCCCCCCCCCCCCCCCCCCATCACCTCACAGTTGTCTGTGTCTATGGGCTAATCTCTTCACCTTCTTTCATCTTCACATTTCTTGTGCTTGGGATATGTTGAGTTTCTTGACTTATGGGGTTATAGTTTTCATCGACTTTTGAAAAAATTTGACCATTACTTGTTACAATATTTTCTGTCCCTTTCTGCCCTTTTAGGAGAATAAGTATTCACGCAGTTAGCTCCTTGGAGTTGCCCCACAGTGTCTGGATGCTCCATTCATTCTTTTCTCTTAGTGCTTTATTTTAGGTAGATCATATTGCTACTGTCCTCAAATGCAATGGGTATTGAATTGTCATGGATGGCATGACACTGCATTATGTTTGAACATTTTTTATAATAAGTTAAAAAAAAAATACTGACGAAGGGACTTAACTAACCTGGGAAAAATTCTGCCCAAACAAATATTTCTTTGTATAATTCTTCATGGAAACATTGCTTTTTTAATTACTGTCCTCCTGTGACATGTTCCACACACACTCCCGCACTCACACACACACACACACACACACACACACACACACACACACGTGCGTGCGCGCGTGGCCTCAGGGGCTGTATGTGTTTTGAAGCGCACTCCCTCTGTCCTCTCCGGGACCACATCTCATCTACAGCGAGACTGGCTTTGACAACAGTAATGAAGATGCTCATTAGCATCTGTCTAGACGTGAAAGGGGACGGCACATATTTCTCACATCTTTCTCATGTGAGAGCTGGGAGGCAGGCCGTGTGAGTGATGGAATCATGTTATCGGGGCCAGTGGCTGCCCAGGCCCCCGATGGGGGGTGGGGGGTGTTGCAGGGCCGGATGGAGCCCCGGGCCCCCTCACCCCAGCCGCAGCGACCTCCCGAGGATGTGTTTCCCTCGTGATGGAACAAGGAGTCCTTATTTTGCTCTCTTTCTGTTGTAAGAAACTGGATGAAGGGCGATCCCTCTGAAAATGACCTTTTAAAAACGGCCACCAGTTTCTGTTAAATGTTACCGCGTTCAAATGGGCACTTCCATCTCCCGCTGCCCACACCCACGTTCATGGTCGGCTCACTGTGTTTAATGGCCACCGTGCCGAGCCGGGAGCCGAGTTCATCTTTAGGAAGATGGAGTTTACGAAATGGCACCACAGGACAGCTTTGTGCTGCGTCCTGCTTCCCTCTCCATGAGGAGGCATTGAAGTGCCACCGTGGTGTGGTCGGGAGAGCTGCTCTCGCGGCTATTAATTGCCCTGATAGAAACGGAAATTCTTTTCACTTCGAGGGTGGCTGGGCTGTACATTAGGAAAATTTTACCCATGAACTTTTACCTTCCAATCTTTCCTCTAATATATTCTCTCACCATTTAAGTACACGAAACAACTTACATTTGCTGCAAGAATTTGGAGTTAACCACCCTCCTCCCTCGTGGACCAGAATACCAAGTTCTCATTTCTCAGCTGCCATGTGCAACCGGCGCGCTATTAGAAAAAGGGAAAAAGACCTTCTTGTGGACTCGCTGCCTAGTCTCCATCCGGGAAGGAGACTGAGCGAGGCCTGCCCCCTGCCCCCTGCCCCCTGCCCCCTGCCCCCTGCCCTCACCCTCAGCTCTCCAGGCAGAGGGACTACATCATTGAGATGGAATAGCCTGGCTTTTCCCTGAGGTCCGTGGGCTTGTGGGTTAGGTAAGGTAGAAGTGGGCAGACACAAGAGATAGAAAGTGACCTTCAGAGAATGGGGGCGGGGGGCGGACAGTGGAGCTGGGGAGTGTCCTTGAGTGGCAGTGCCATCCACCTGGCATGCATCCAGGATGGCTGGGCACTGATTGGCACTGATGCCAGGAGCTGAGCCCATGGCTAAGCCGAGGTGAGGAGGGCCATGAGAAGTGTCTGCTAGTGCTCTCAGATGGGCCAGCACAACACAGCGTATCGGGTGGCAGAGGGAATGATAGCAGTAATGGCAACCCCCCACCATCAAGTCCCTGTTCTGTTTATGTCCTAGTCAGTCACTCCTTCATGGTCTGCCTCCCTCCCCTCGTGAGTTTCTCATTCAGTGTAAGTTAAATTTATAATGAATGATTCCCCGAGTTTGACTATCACAGCTCAGCAAGATGTTCATATTGTGCGAAGGGAACAATGGGCTCACTTCCCACTTGGAAAAGCTTAGTGATTGAGAACTTATGTGGCTATTTCTCATTCACCCTCTCTCTCTCTGTCTCTCCTCTGTTTGTTCCCAGTTGTGGAGCAGAAATAAGCAAATGTGTGGAAGCTAAGCTTGTATATGATTGTTCACCTCGGGACTGCAGGACCTGCCAGGCCCCCAGCCGTCTCTCCTCCCTGGAGAGCCTGGGCTGACTATACTCGAGGGAAATTTTGGAAGTCTCTCTGTCTCTCCACCTCTTGCGTTTGACAGGTAGCACTGTGATAAACAAGACTTAGTCACAAACCACGTTCCGTCCAAAAGTCAAGAGTTCAGTCCTGCCACTGTGGCTCAGTGGTGGAGTGTCGACCTGTGAATCAGGAAGTCATAGGTTCAATTCCCAGCCATGGCACATGCCCAGTTTGTGGGCTTGATCCGCACCCAGTAAGGGGGTGTGCAGGAGGCAGCTGGTTGATGATTCACTCTCATCATTTATGTTTCTATCTCTCTCTGGCTCTCACTTCCCCTCTGAAATCAATAAAAGCAGAATTTCAAATTTTATAAATTTCTAAATAATTTGTCATTACTCCAAAAAATGTACAACCATCATCTTGTGACACATCCGCTATCTATTTACAGAAGCTCTGGTTTCATTCATACACTTTCCCCAGAAACCCCACCCCTAGCCATTTACATTTTAGGGCAGGACAAGAGGATTCATGCCACCCGCAGCCTCCAGGCTGGCATTGTCCTGAAGTCCCCTCCTGCCCATCTCCGTGGTGGCCTTTGGGCTTGTCTTTATTACAGGTTGTTACTTTGTTCTTTCAATCCTCGAACATAATGCCAATGAAGCCAGCTCAGAACCCCCCCAGGCCTATCCCCTTCTCCGGTCTACACACCTTCACCTCTGCCCTGCCCCTCTGCCAGGATGTCAGCCTGTCTCTGCTTCAAAAGACAGAGCCTCACTGTGTGTGAGGCAAGCGTCAGTGACCATCGTGGTGGCTCACATTCGCTGGGGGCGGGTGAAGCGTGAGGTGGTTACTGTCTGGGAGGGGGAAGGAGTTAGGAGCTGTCGAGGCCCTTTATCTCCCGTTTCCTCCACCACAGATAAGACCTTGGCTGATGCCCTGTTGTGAGCTCAGACTCTTTCAAGGTCTCATTCCTCCTTCCTTGGAGGACGTGTTCTTCTAAGTGAGGAAATGGCCCAGTTTCTCTCTCCAGTCATTCATGCCCGTTCCTGGTGCTGCTGCAGGCTGAGCAATCAGTACCGCTCAGCTGCTCCTTCGCCAGCTTTCCCAGGATCCCCTCTCGCAGCGCCTCTCCAGCGGCCACTCCTCCAAGTGCCTAGAGAGAGGTTGGCTCGGCGTCCCAGGTCCAGAGCCTGCTCTTCTTTACAATCAGCATCTGTAGTTTGAGGCAAAATGTCCCCTTTGCCTGGGTGTTCCTTCCCTTCCTCAGCACCCCCAGCCCAACAGTTATTTGGAAAATCACTTCCCATCACTGCAGATGAAGCCCAACTTCACATCTTCTCCAGACATCGTCCTCATCCTACTGCCCAGCCCCACCCGGGATCCTCACATTGCCCCCCTCCCCTCCCCCCACCTCTCCCTCCCTTGGGCTGGGCCTACCTTTCGCTTCCTTTGGCACTTGGAACAGCATTCTCTTCTGTTATGGAACACATAGTTACGTTTTTTGGTTTGTTTGTGTTTTGGAAGGCAGCAGGGAGTCCAGGTCATGGGTGGGATCTAGACTCAGATGGTAAAGGTTTAAATGATAACTTCATCATTTACTGTGACTCTGGGCTGGTTGCTTAGTCTCGGTTTCTCAGTGCGCTCACCTACTAAGGAGAAGAGTCAAGTTAACTGTAGAGAGAGGAGGCCTGGCACCAGCCAGCACCCAGTTCACGTTGCCAGTGGCGGTCATGCCGTTCCTCCTCCCATGACTGAGTGTTCTCTCTCGGTGTCTGTCCTCAAAGAAGCCAACCAATACTCTTTCTTTCCCTCTCTTTTACTTTTACTTTATCTTTCTCTCCCCTCCTCCTTCACCTCTCCCCTACCTTTTTATTTCTAGCACAAACTATGATTGAATAGTGTTCTGAATCAGACACCGTGTTAGATGCGACTCCCACTGTATGTAAAAGAATTCCGTTTCAGTGCAAAGAGTATGGCAACAAAGTTTGGTGCTTTGGGAATTGTCTTTGTGGATGAGATGTGTTACGTGAGTTAAGTAAGTCTTGAAGGACAACTAGCATATAGACTGAAGTAATTTAGAAAGTAATAATTATGTTACTTTGTAATGATAGTTTAAAGGGCCTATTTAAGATGAGGAAATAAAAACATCATAAGCAAATAAAATTTCATTTTTAAATATCTCTGGCCTCTAAAGAAACCTATGATTGGAATTGAAGACCCACTGATTCTGAGTGTGTGTGGAATTCTAGTGAAAGCTAGCTTCAGACAAGCTTTCAGTGTCCCAAGGACGAAGTGGACCTTCTGCTTCTCTTTCTTCTCCCTTTTTCTTACTTGTACCTATTCCTACTCCCCAAACCAGTGCGCAATGTAATTTATCCAAGTAGTTTTGTGATCTTTAGGAAATATATTCTGAAATAAGTCATCTTTATGAAAATCTTTAATGACCCTTATCTTTATCTCTTACATCTTTAATGAGTAGAAACAATTTTTTAAGAAAAACCTACTGTACACTCTTCCTTATAACTCTATCTTGCGTGTGTGTGTGTGTCAAAAAAAAAAAAAAAAAAAAGCGCAGATTCATGATTGTCTCTGCCATGTGTGAACAACTCGATCCTGGGCAGATTAATCACTCTCTGAACTTCGACTTCCTCATTTGAAAATTTAGGCTAATCTCATGTACCTTACAGAATCTGCTTTTTGGAGAAGTGCTTGTACTCATAAAGCTCTTAATGTAGCCCCTGACCCCTGACTCAGGAGGCAAGCAATTCATGAAAGCTTGGGCGCTCGGTGACTGTGGGAATTTACCGGAACTGCTCAGAACGGTGACCCAGCTGTTCATTCTTCCCGAATAGATGGCTTAGTTTTGTGACCTCTTTCTCATCCAGCTTCCTTCCAGCCCGCGCTCCCACTCCCGGCTTCAGTAATGTTGTCAGGAAAACCCGGAGACAGACCTGGAGAGGAGGAGGTGACATATGTGTGCATAAAAGCTCAGAGGTTCTTCCAATATGGGATGGGCCCTAATTCTGTTCTGCCCTCCTCTCTGATGTCACTTCTTTGTAAAATTTTGAAGAATAGGCACCATACCTTACTGGATTCCTCATTGCCTTTCACCGCATTTTGCAGTGGGACATCTGTGAGGATCCATGGCCATGTGATGTTTCGGGGACCTTGTGATGATAGGAATAACATGCCATCTCACTCACAGGGAGTCACCACAGCCTCTTAACTCCAGAAACACCTGGGACACTACATGCAGAGGACTCAGACCTGGGAGGCAGGCGGGCAGTGCCATCTTAGGCTGCCTCCTCTTCCTCCTTCCTTGCTTACTTCTTAGCTTCTAGGCAGGGTGAGGATGAGGAGGAAACACAGGGAAAGGTGCTGGCAGCAAGGTTATTCTATGTCGCTTCTATGGATTCTACGAGGAGTGAATGAAACAGCTGCTAAAAGAATGGAATCGTGGCTTCTCCCATCTCAAGTCCCAGATTAGCTACAATCTTGGGCACGTACCAAAGGCAAGATGCTAGCTTCCACAGGATCAAATCTCTCTGGTTTAAATAGCCAAAATATCTCAGTGCATTATTCCTTCTAAGTTAATTGCTAGAATCACAAGTTCCCAGTAGTTTAAAGTAGGGCATAGAGTGTTGACTATATTATATTGTCAATACACTTACCAGTGTTACAAATGAGGGAGATTTGAAGAAGTAATTATCCAAGTTTGGATATCACAAAGCTCATATAGGATTGCTGCAAAACAGCATCTGGGCAAGCAGTGCTGGAACTCTCACCAGGTGTGGTCCGGGCGTACATAAGGCAAAGTGTATCAGCGGTGCTCTCCGGCCTTCTGGTATCGATCAGTAAGACTACCTGGGAAGAGCAGGTAGTATCATGCATTCTCAGTTCTGTAAAGACAAAGAGTGGAGGTCGCCTTTCTCAAAACTGACCATGGCCGTGATGGAGAAAGCCAGTTATCCACTAACACGGTGTCTGCCACACCCATTTCTTTGAACCCTTCATTCCTGGCTCTGAGAGAAGCAGTGTCGTGGATTAGACGCCGACTCAGAGCATAAACAGCCTCTGGAGAGCCTTGCACCCGCCCTGAGAGGGCTTCCCACCTACCTGTGCTGCAGCTGCATCTTCCAAAGACTGATCCATGTGCTGTCAGGCCAGGGACTTTGTGATGATGAGGAGCACAGCAAGCCCAGGGAGTTCCATGAGCCAGGTCCTGTTGCTGCTCTTCTTTTGCTGTAAAGTGAGCTCTTTGATCAGACACAGTACCGTGTGGAACACCAACACAGTGGATAAGGAGCTCTGCGAGTCCAGGAGCGATAGTTTGGGTTGCTTGCAGGAAAGCAGATCCATATCCGAGTAAATGTCTCTTCTGACCAGAACAAAATGCCGCCCCTCCCCTGATGGAAGCAGCCCAATGGAATCCACCCCCACTACGGAGAACCTCCAGGAAGGGTGCCATGGTGGGGCCCAGTGTTGACCCCTGCTTTGTGTTGTGCTGCCTCTATTTCTATGTCCTTCTTCTCTGAATTTCAGTCATAAGCAAAAAGATGCTAATGGTTTTTTTCATGGCTACAGTGGCTTCTTTTATCATTCTGAGATTACTAATCAGGAAGAATTTTTGAAGAAAGTTCTGTCATCTGCACTGTGTTTTTATTCTGAGTATCCTGTCATTCACTCATTTATGCTCTTTCTTCATTTCTCTCTGGAGGCTGTCCTCACATGCCCTCTGGTTTGTGGTTCGGGCCTGTCTCTAATGTTGAGGGGCTCAGCATAAGACTACAAATAGCAGCCCATACACCATGTATTTAAATATTTAGAAATTGTAATTCAAAGCAACAAACTGTTCAATCTTCCTACAAAACAATGACAGTAATAATAAAGAGTATGAAAAGCTGGTTTTCCTATGACGCAAAGTCATCAAAACACCAAAAACAATGGAATGGAATCATTCCAGCTCACGTCTGAGTGGTCTACAGATCAATAGATGTCTGGAAAAGTAATAAAATGCAGACTTACATCATGAATTACTATACATTCCCTTAATTATTTCCCTTGCCTTTATATCAGTAAACATATGAATTACGTTTTTATAAGTAAGATTTTGCATAATTTATGTTGTCAGTAATGATTTAAAATAATTGTATTTTTAAAGTGTATGCAATCTGAACATATTTTCACCAGAAGAATTACGTTAAAGTGAAGGTTAAAATAAAAAAAGTTATTTTCATGCCTGTTGTCAAAAATGTATTTTTATTCATGTTACTAAGGATGCATATTTGTGGTTGATGTTCACTGTGCCAGCCCTGCGGCAAGTCCAGATGGGAGGTACCACGTGCTCTTTAATGCATTTAGTTCTCTGTGCTAATGACCTATGGTGACCTCCACGACGGAGGGCCAGGCAAAGGGCCACTCCCATCTGGGCCACAGAGTGGCTGCTGTGTTCTTCCATTCACACTTCAGCAGAAGGCCATTTTCCCGTGTTCACCAATGGGGCTTGTCAACCCACACAGGCTTCTGTCTGCATGGGCAGGCACCACCCCGGCTCTCTGTTGGATTCTCAGGGGCCAGTCCTGTGCCATCTTCTCTCTGGGGAGATCCTTTTCTCTCGAGGAGAGTTCCTGCCAGGGGGTAGGTGAGAGAGCCAGGCTGGGGCAGGGACGGGGTTTGAGAGTGGGGCGGGAGGTCCTTTTATTCAGCCTCCCACACAACCCCTCTGAGTTCAGCCATGCTCTCTGTACCCATCCACCACTATTTCTGGTTCTATTTCTTTAGAGCAAAACCTAGTGAGTGGAGTGGAGGGGAGGGAGGAGTTTCCAGAACTTCATACTCAGCCATAGCAGGGAGGGCCCTGGTGCAGGGAGGGAGAGAGTAGCAAATGCTCTGGCTTCTCTCTCCTCTACACCCTGATGGCTCGCAGGGGCCTCCGTGGCCAGCTCTGAGGAAGCCAGGCGGCAGGAGACCTAGAGTCACACCATGTGCCTCATCAGCTCCCGGAGCCGAGGGCGGAGAAGAGAAGGGAGAGAAGGTCAGATCTGGGAGAGGGTGGAGGGTGGAGAATACCCGGAACTGAAGGAGAACAGAGCACCTCCTAGAATCGACGAAAGCTACCAGACTTCAGGGAGAGGGGGCCCGGCCTGTTTCAGGAAAGTAGCTTCACTGAACTTCATGGCTGAGGCTGTACAGTGACATGAGTCAGTTCCCAAAGCTGAGTCTCTGTGTCTCTTAGTTCAAATTCTTGACAAATACTTTCATTTGCCTGGAGCCCCCCAGTCTAGTCTCTTTCCCATGTCCAATTAGCTCTTTATCATGTGGTAGGGATACGCCTGTGGTAGGGATACACTCCTTTGGGCAAAAGGGCAGTTTTAGAAGGAGGACCGTGGTGGGGAAGGCGCCCCAAAAGGCATGAGCCACTCACATGGAGGGGCAGTTCTCCTATTTGGCGTGAAATCATGAGCACACTGTGGGAGCCCTCTCCGTAGCGCAGTGAGCAATGGCTCATCCAGGCACTGCGCTGAAGGCCAGCACTGAAGGAGAGAGCTTGCTGTGTGTGGGGAGGGGTGGGGAGGGGTGGAGAGGGGTGGGAAGGATGTCTACTCCCGCGGGGCGCTGTGAAGGGGGTGTAGGCGGTGCACGCGCCATCTCTGGGCACCACCGACCTGTAGCCATGTGAACGCAGCTCCCCTGCCATTTTGCCAAGTGACAACCTCATTCTCTGCTTTGCTTATCGAGGAGTTAATCACTTGGGTGGCATTTAGAAATTTTGTGCCTCGAGGCTGGCGTGTCCCTGGAACCAATGTCTGCGGCCCACGGGAAGTGATGGGGCCAAACAGAGCCCTGAGCAGCTTAGCAGGGGAAACACCCATAAGGAAACCCCGAAAGGCAGCAGAACATGGACCAGAGGTCTCCAGACCCAGCCACTGGGAAGGCACCATCGTGTTGAAACACCAGTGGGGCGCTTTCCTGCGGGAAGATGAGGTGCTGTCCCCTGTTATACTCCCGTCTGCTCACTGCATGCTGTCCATGCGGGGAGGGAAGCCCACGGAGAGATCTTCCCACGACTCCTCATTTCAGTCCAATCGCTCGGGAAGGCCTGCTTCCGCTTGTCAGACTCCTACAGCCGCGACAGACTTCACAAGGGCCGAAGCGTCGTGTTGCTGCTGATGTTTCCAACATGTGGTCCCCAGACCAGTAGCATCAGCACCACGTGGAGTTACAAACCCGGGGCTGGCGCAGCGTCGAGCAGCGCTTCATCGGGATCCCCCGCTGGACTTGTGAACAGTTTGTTTCTCCACCACCAGAGCTGCTGACTTAGCAGGTCTGGCACGGGGCTTGGAGAGAAAGTTTTCTTAAAAAACAGTTTCCACCCCAAAATGATTTGTCAACGTATTAGGAACAGTTTTCCACGCAGCGCAGCAGCATGTGTTTCGTATAAGCCTTAGGAGGACACTCTCCAGGCAGCTGGGTGCCTGCATCGAGATGCGGAGAGTCTGCACCTGGCAAGCGTTCTCCTTTCTGACGCCACTTGCTTGGGGATGGTGCTGCGCTAAGAAACCTTCTTATAAAACATCAACCAGAAGCCACGTCAAGAGCGCACAGACTTTGTTTCCGAGTCAGATGAAAAGGCAAATAAGACCCCGGGCAGTGAGCACTCCTCTCCTGAAACTGCTTCCCATCCTCAGTGCTTCCATGCTGCTCCGAGGCCCGGCCACGCTGAGCACACGCACCCGGGGCTGCACGGCTACCCACGCAGGCGCGCCGGCCAGCGAGTGCCCGGGGACATGTGAGTCTCATGCTGCGGAGACCGTGGGCACCTCCCCGCGCCTATAACCAACCATCCCACCACCCTTGGAGGCACAGGCTCACGTTCTGTAGTGAGCATCACGGAGGGCAGCCACACCACACGCTGCCCCCCTTTCCTGTGTACTGACTGTCACCACATGTCACTATCGGGCACCACACAGGCTCCAGGACGTGGAGAAGCGTCGGAGCTCATGCAGAGGAGCCCAGGAAAACACCTGGGAGGGACTTAAAAGAGGGATTCCAGTTCAGTCGCTGGATTTGAGTCCAACACAGACGATGAAGCAAAGACTCTGATGGCCTTTGCCCGGGCTCCGTGTGCTCCTGTGTCATGCAGTTGCCAGGCAACTTCAGGGGCCCCGCCCCCTCGGAGCATCTTCCATGCTTTCATGCCTGCAGCCACTCAGCAGCCGCATGTGGCCGACAATTGTTTACTAAAGAAAGTCTGATCGATGTCTGTTGTCACAGGAGTTGGAGCAGATGCTGTTTTCCAAACACAGTAGTTATCACATGGATGACAAGAGTTCAGCATTTACATGCTTCTCCAGTTGTTACGGAGGTTGCATGCACAGTGTTTGACGTGGCCCTCGCCCTAATCCTGGGATTGGGCCAGGAAGCAATGATTCCCACGGCGAAGCAGCAGAGACCGAGCCTGCTGACTGTCAATAACTAAGGGTCCTTAGGTTGGGTCCTCCCTGGGGCTGGAAGCGTTATAGAGTCACAGACAGCATTCTCATTGTTGCTTTCTTGAGGACGTTGGATTGTAAAGGAGATGGAAGAACACACACACACACACACACACACACACACAGAGTTGTGTGTTTGTTTTTTTTTTAACTTTTTCTTAGCTTGACTGACTGCTATGGATAAGTCCCCGGAGAGGAGAGCAGGGCACAGCCACAGCCTCCATAGTGCAGGCTGCCTCTCAGGGAGAGACGTCAGGCCTGAAGCGGCACCAGCCTCCTCCAGGGGAGGCTGTGTCCTCCCGAAGCTTCCCGTCCCTCCTCTCAGGGTGGGTGGCTCTACCCTGTCCTCCCATAGCAACGTGCATTTCCTGCGAACACTGTCGTGTGAGTGGATGGAGCGATTTGTTCGGTCAGCTGGCCACCCGAGGCTGCTCTTCCTCCTAGGGCGGGTCTGAGAATTCCGGGTGGCACCTTTTGCATGATTTCTGTATCAGTTCAGGTGCAGTCAGCAGGTAGAAACCAGACTAGAGTGAATGTAACAGAGAATTGTTAACGAGGGATAAAGCTGTTAACGGGGTAACGGGAAAGGTGAGAAGGGGATGCTGAGGGGCCTCAGAGGTAGCAACTGCAGGAAGCAGCTCCCACCTTAAGGGAAGCTGGGGCAGAGGCCTGAGACTGACCTTATGAGGAGGCTGGAGGTGGGCCTGTGGGGTGCATCCAGGTGGCTGGAGGGCCATGTGCAGGAGTCAGCAGTGAGGGCTGCTGGCAGGTGTGGAGCCCCCCCCCCCCCGTGACACTGGGATTGCAAGTGTGCAAAAAGCAGCAAGGATCAGGGAGCCAGCCTACCCCTCCTTCAGCTGGGCCTGCCCCGTAGAGCCCCCTAGTGGTGGAGTCTGACCCTGACAAGGAGTCAGTGGGCAAAGCAGAAACTGGATTTACAGTCACAAGTCCCATGAGCTCCAGAGAGAGTATGAGCGTGGGTTTCGAGCTGAGCGACAGTAACATAATAAGCAACGTATTTCTTAAAATACTTGGGGTTTATATAAAACATTAGGACCCATAACAAGTGCCCATCCGCAGATGAACAGACAAGCGAAATGTGGTGTCTATATGGTCAATGGAACGTTATTCAGCCTTAAGAAAAGAAGAAAATGCTGCCACGCATTACAACGTGGGTGAACCTTGAGGACACTGGGCAAAGCAAAAGGAGCCAGTCACAAACAAGCAGATACTGTCTGAGTCCCTTCTAGAAAGTATCTATTCCAGTGGTTCTCAACCTTCTGGCCCTTTAATGCAGTTCCTCATGCTGTGACTCAACCATACAATTATTTTCGTTGCTACTTCATAACTGTCATGTTGCTACTGTTATGAATCGTAATGTGAATATCTGATATGCAGGATGGTCTTAGGTGACCCTGTGAAAGGGTCGTTCGACCCCACAGGTTGAGAACCACTGATCTAAGGGGTCAAGTGCATAGAAACAGAAGGAATGGTGGTTTGCAGGGGTGGGTGGGGAGGACTGGGTGTTCTATAACGGGTACAGGGTTTCCCTTTTGCAAAGAAGAAAAAGTACTAGAGAGCTATTGCACAACAGCCTAAATGTACTTAACACCACGGAGCCATACTTAAAAATGCTTCAAAAGCTTTTGTTCTTTTTTTTTTTTTTAAACCACAGTTTTAAAAATTAAGGACTTAGGACATAAGCATTGGCTATTTCTAAGACATTTTAGGTTTCTTTGCTCGATTTCGGCCCTGATTCCCACAGGTTTCTTCTCAGTACTTTGCAGCGAGTCCTTCACCCTCTCCCCATATTACTGTGGGACAATCTTTGATCTCTTCTTTATTGTTGCCTTAATAACATGCATGATACAAATGACAGAAGCAGGCAACTGTCTAGGAAATATGGTTGCAAAATAGCACATAGTCGTCCTGCAAAAGGCTTTGCTTTGCAGCCGCTTTGAGGATCCCGTGTCCCTAGAATGGCCCAAGTTGAAACAAATTGTTTAGGAAACAAGCAGAAGCATTTTAATTCGGTTTACAGGACCCCGCGAAATGCCTTTGTTGGAATCGTGTGTAGTGGAGCCAGGTTTATGCTGCTCCGTGGCCCGTTCTCCGTTAAGTCGCCTGCTGGAGCCGATCTTCGCCATGCCGCCTCATAAACCCTTACAGTAAATATTCCACGACTGGACACCCCGTGGAGAGTGAGGGGAGGGAATGTAATTGTTTTAGCTTTAAATTCAACCTCGGCCAATTCGGTCTTAGACACAGAGCACATGAAGAGCTTGCGAGGCACAAAGGCGATGCCCCTCCCCAGGCCACTGCACATTGAGACCATTCCAGACGGATGAGAGAGGTGCCCTGAGCGGGTCGGGGGGCGGGGGGGCGTGGATCCTGCAGCCCCGCTCAGTAACTCATCCTGTGTTTGACAATCTCGCCACGGGCCTTTGTAGTTTGCCCATGTCTCATCTGCAGCAATTTCCTCCTCCCCCTGCCCTTCTGGTTATATCATTCCTGGAGACAGGAACCAGCGGGCCTGGTGCACAGGGGCGTTTGTCGATGTGAGCACGATGGGTCCGTGCCTCTTTGAATGCTTTGCTCAGCAGCATTGTCCTCTCCCTTGGCCTCGGGGGTTTTCTTTTCAGGCCCTATCCATGGTCTTTTGGATGCTTCTCTGCATCCTTCGCCATGTTAGCATCCTGCTCTGAAATGGTGGGATTCTAGTTTTCATGGGACGCTAACGCATTCCCAAACAATTCTGACATCAGTGGAAGCATTAGTCATTCCTATAGAATGTTTATTTAAAAATACATATTATTATTCAATCACCTCCTGAATCTTTCTGGCTTTCCTGACAAAAAGGAAAAAAGGTTACTCTTACCACTTACTGCAAAGCGAGCAGCTCTTGTCAACTCAGGTAGAAAATTAGCTTCTCTCTGAGAGATTTTTAAATCTCTATGGCAAGTAGGAGAGAGATAATGGAAAATATCCTATCTAATAAAGAGGAAATATGCTAATTGACCCTCACCTCATCGCAAAGATGGCGGTGCTGGAAGACATCCCCTGAGGGGTCCCAGATTGGAGAGGGGGCAGGCTGGACTGAGGGACACCCTCTCAGTGCATGAATTTCATGCACTGGGCCTCTAGTATAAATATTTATTGGTGGAAATGAGGATCAATTGGGATGAATATAATTGTGAGAGTGTTTCTCTATATCATAAAAATTTTGTTATTATCTTACTTTCTTTAAAAAATGTAAAAAAGAAAGTTAAAAACACCTAAAATCACACCATTTTGAGGTATCAGGATTTAAAATTGTAGTTACCATCTTTCTGAGTTTCTCTTTATATTTATTTTCATGTAATTATAATTCATTTTAAATGTGTTCTTATCATTTTTTAAAAAAGATTTTCATGTTGATTTTTAGAGAGAGAGGAAGGGAGAGCAAGAGAGAGAGAGAGGAATATATACATGAGAGCAAAACATCTATCAGCTGCCTCCTGTATGCCACCTTCCGGGGATCAAGCCCACACTTCCAGCATGTTCCCTGACTGGGGATTGAACCAGCAATCTTTTGGTGCCTGGGACAATGCCCCACCAACTGAGCAACACTGGCCAGGGCCATGTCATTATTTTTATTGGTCATGTTTTAAAAACATTTTCTGTATGTATTCTTATCTTCATATGCTTCTCCCAAAATAACTAATGTATTTATCTTTCTGGTCCTTTTCCATAGACATATATTCATATTTGAGCGTGTATTTAAAGACTCATCACTGTTTGTTTTAGAAAAAATCACATAGTCTTTTATGCATCTTGCTTTTTCTAAGCAAATATTTATAAAAATGTCTGCTAGGCAACCTGCATAGATTTAACTCATTTATTTTTGTGGCTGCATGATGATAGGGATATAATTCAGTTTAACCAGTCCCCATGTGCGTTTGTAATTCTTAGTTGCTCTATCATGTTAGATCTTTAGTACGTGGTTCTACAGCCAGCAATATATCAGAATGGGGGTATGGGAGATATGAAATCTCTATGCCAATAAAGTGAAAGTAAATGAATCAACACTATACACAAAAATCTAGAAAACAAATTACAAAAGAAATAAAAAGTACAAAACAGGAATTAATAAAGATAAAAACAGACAATAATGAATTAGAACGCAAAATTTAAAAAATGGGGAGGATTAAAAATTAAGTCCAATAGCTCGTTCTTTGGGGAAAAATAATCAATAAAATAGACAAATCTCTGGCCAAACTAACAAATAAAAGAGGAAGCTCAATCATACAAATTAGAAATCACAAGGTGGAAGTTCAGAGGAGAAACTTTTAAACAATAGAAAAGACCACTTTGCACAGCTCTCTGCTAATAAATCTGAAATAGAAATTTCAAAGATATGCCAGTAGATATGGAATGCCTAATAGACCAGTTACTAGAGAAGAGAGAAAATCAAGGTGCATTCTAAGAAAGCCCAGGTAATTTCACCTAGGAATTTATTAAAACTTTAAAGATCAGTCAATCCTAGTGGCATTTAAACTATTCCAGAGCATGGTAAAAAATCTCCCCCCAAATTTTCCTATGAAGTAAATTGATCCCTAAACCTGACAAGATCAGCACCAAAAAAATAAAAATGCTGGTCAGTTCCATTATGACCATCAGTTAAAATGTTCTAAGTAAAATATTAGAAAATCAAATCCAACAACCTTTTAAGAAATTGATGTGTTATGACCAAATGAAGCTGTTTTCCTGAAATATGTAGATGCAGCATTTATTATTTTAATAGAAATAAGGAGAAATGCCATATAATCATCTCATAGATGCAGAATAATAATGGGGCAAAATTCAACATTAGTTTTAGAAGATATGAAGTAATAGATACTTTATAGCTTCTATAATTTTCTTAAGTTCGTTTAGCTTACCAAATTGTTATAAATATATTTGCATCTGTACGTGAATTTCCAAATGCCTTTATAGTTTGCAGCAATATTGTTCTGTTCTTTACTCACTTTCTGCTTATTATAGCTTTGTCAGAAATCCAATTGCAATTATTTTTTTGTTGCTGGTGGTTAAGGGAAATGTGATTTCCTGAATTTCTCAGGAGAGGAGGACAGGAGTCAGTATAGTTTGCCTAGCCTCTCACTCTAAGGCTTGCTCTCTCTTTTTTAAATAATTCTTTATTGTTGAAAGTATTACATACTCCCCCCACCCCCATAGAGCTCTGTCAGTCTGCTCTCCCTCCACCTCCCGTCTTCAGCACCCTACTGTCTGTGTCCATGGGTTATGCATGTATGCATACAAGGTCTTTGGTTGATTACTTCCCACCCACCTACCCTTCCCGCTCTGAGATTCCACACTCTGTTTCATGCTTGCATGTCTCTGGATCTACTGCATTCATCAGTGTATTTTGTTACTTAGATTCCACATGTGAGTGTGATCATGTGATACTTGTCTTTCTCTGACTTATTTCACTTAGCATGATACTCTTCAGGTCCCTCCATGCTGTCTCAAAGTCTTCTTTTTTTACTGCTGCATAGTATTCCATGGTATAAATGCACCACAGCTTTTTTATCCACTCATCTACTGATGGGCACTTGGCTGTTTCCAGATCTTAGCTATGGTAAATTGTGCTGCTATGAACATAGGGTGCATACATACTTTCTGATTGGTGTTTCTGGTTTCTTGGGATGTATTCCTAGAAGTGGGATTACTGGATCAAATGGCAGTTCCACATTTAAGTTTTTGAGGAAACGCCATACTGTTTCCCACAGTGGCTGCACCAGTCTGCATTCCCACCAGCAGTGCACGAGTGTCCCCTTTTCTCCGCATCCTCTCCAGCACTGGTCATTTGTTGATTTGTTGATGATAGCCATTCTGACAGGTGTGAGATGGTACCTCATTGTTGTTTTAATTTGCATCTCTCGGATGATCAGTGACTTTGAGCATGTGTCCATATGTCTCTTGGCCATCTGTAGGTTCTCTTTGGAGAAGCATATATACCCCAAGGCCCTCTTTTGTTCTATCATGAGGTGTTAAAGCATTGCCGCCTTCCACTTCCTGCGATCTGTCTTCTCTGCTGCTTCCTTTTTCTCTCTTGCTAGTCTTCTCTGGCTTCATCCACTGTTGGAGTGTCCACTGATGTCACTCACCCGTTCTTTTATCATGGCCCACGCACAGGTCTCATCCTGCTGATTCAGCTGAAACAATCTCTTGGTAGAGCCATGGGTTTCCCAAGATTGAGCTGTGACTCTCACGTCAACCTTGATGTGGGGGGTCAGACCTCTCTCTCTCTCTGCTAGAGGATCACCTTGTCTCTGTTCAGCGAGACCTTTCTCCTCCACAAGTTTGCCACCAGCATCAGCCCTTCCCATTGCCTGCCTGCCCCATGCTCCTGGGAGTGGAGGCAGACACACTGGGGTGGGAGTGGGTGGGTCGTTTTCTCGGGCCTCTCTCCACCTTGCCTTGGGGACCTGTGTTTCTCCTGATGCACTGCCCATTCTCCAATATCTGGATGTTAACTCTGGTTGGGGTCAGGAATGGTCTTTTTAGATAACACTAATTCTCTGTCTGTCTATTCTGACCTTTCATTTCTGCCTGTGAGTGTAAATACTGTATTTTGTATTTTTTTCTACTCTAAGTGCTCCAGATTCTCCAGCATTGAGCTCAACCCGTTTCTGCTCTTTCAAAAGATCTGGTTCTTACAGTGGAAGGTCTAGCTTATGTACTTTAACTTGCCGTGATTGCTCCCGTTAGGTGCTTGGTAATGACATGTAGAAATCTGCAGGCGTGATTTTTTTATGCTGAATCTCACTTCCCTCAAGAACAGCCCATGTGAAAAACAGCACATTTTTGTTGCCTGAATGCTTGGGGCGAGGGTCATGAATATAAAATGTGAGTCACGAAGGTTGGAAAAGAAAATGGTCCCAAATCTGATCTGAACTCGTGCAACGATATAATTCATTCTCTCCTTCCAGGGGGAAAATTACTTTCCTTGTCAAATGTTTAAGCCATTTCCTGAGGAACTCCAATGTGTTCTGGGAACCCAGTCACCTTCATATCTAGTTGATGTTGGTCAAGAATTTAAAAACCTTTAACTGATCATCCTTTTCTAGCTCCATGCTTCTCAGCCAGAGGCAGTTTTGAGAGAGGTTTGGCAAAGTTTGGGGACCTTTGGTTGCCACAACCTGGTGGGAAAGAAGGGTTGCTACTGATACCTAGTGGGTGGAGGGCCAGGGATGCTGCTAACCATCCTGTAATGCACAGAACAGCCCCCCAACATCCTACTCCCCCCAAAAAGTATCAGGTCCAAAATATCAATAATCTTGAGATTGAAAAACATGGATCAAGCCATTCTCTTTTCCTATAAATTTCTTACTGAATCTTTGAATCGGTCTGCTGTAGGTCTTTTCTCTTTAAGCAAGATTTAGTAAATTCTTACAGAGTCTCATAACTAAGTTGTTTAAAGATCTTTGTTTGTTAAACAAGGAACTGAGGGATAAACCGCAGTTAATTCCCGAGATGTGACCCCATTACCCAAGGTATCAGGCAGCTGAACTCCGGCCTCAGGTTCAGGAGCGCCTTATTCCAGCCCAGGCCGGAAGCCTCAGTCCCAGGCGAGGCCTTCTGGGCTCAGCACTGAGAACCTGGCCCAGACCTCTTACGCCGGCCGATGCTGACTGCTGAGGTGGAGACCACAGCATGTTGACCACTCCTGTCTCCTAATTCTTCAGTCCCAGTTAGTGTGGCCCACAACCCATCAACTTGTCTCCTGGTTGCCCGAGGGCTCGGATTTATTGTTTGTTCTCAAGCATTTCCCAGTCGCCTTCCTCTCCTGTGACCAAGGGGTGCTGCTCTGTGGACACTGCTCTTCTCTCTGAGCAAACATCACACTTATAGAAACCAGCCCTCTGCTCCTGTCCCACCGCCAGGAAGGTCACATAGAAGAGCCACCAGAGAGTCAGGGAATGGGGAGGGGTGGGAAGCCAGTGCACCTACCTGCCCTGGAGGAGCCTGTGAGGACAGCCTCGCCTTCTCTCAGTCCTGCCAGGTGCCTGGGAGAGGAGTGAAGGCTCCAGGTCTTCCTTTTTGCAAGGCAGACGGAGGCACTGATGGCAACACACAGCCCCAGAAAGTGAAGACAGGGAAGAAGCAAAAGGTAATTCCACAGAGTTGTTTGAAAGAGACGTAAGATCTTTTCTATATTTTCATGTGAAAGAAGAAATTTTTTTTTAAAGACCGTTCACCTAGCAGAAATACCTTGTGTCTAAAGAAAACCAGTGTAGTTGTCTCCCTCACCTTTAAAAATCATACACACACACAAAAACAAACAAAAACCCCCCAGAAAGAAAACAAAGGTCAAACATCCGTAGATTCAAGAGTGTTGATGTGGAAGCTGGGAAAGAGCATGTCTGAGCAAGAAAATACTTTCTTCTAAGGTAAGGGCTTGCATGTACCTTTGCTTGGTGAAAAGTGAAAACAATGAAAGAGTATGAGATTCTGCAAATATACATTCCAGCAAACATTTTTCTTGAATCAAACCATTTTATTGTGGCCTTTGGGGTAGGGTCAGAGGGCTGGGAGGAGGATGAGATCCGCTGTCCCCAGCCCCGCTGGGCTCCCCCCACTCGCTTCACAGCCGCCGCAAGCCCCTTGGGCATCTCCGACTGTATCTTTAACGAGCTGACTTCTAAGTACTCATGATTAGAACCGTGCGCAGCTGGCTTGCATCGCAGTTTTAGTTTTTAGCACTAATAGGCTGCTGGCTTTGTCTCAAGCACTCAGACCAGTGCGTGTTCGACTCCCAGCCAGACCTGCAGGAACCGTCCAGAAAGTCTCCTGTGTCCCAGCCAGAGGCCCCTTTCCATTGGCCTCTGAGGCTGTGCTCACTTTTCAACTCAATCCCTTCACATGTTCTCTTCTTTTAGAAATAAAAACCTGGTAATTTTTTCCAACACACTTGGGCAACGTTCTTCTGTCTTACTCAGTTATTTGTTAGGATAGATATACACACTAGAGGCTTGGTGCAAGAATTCGTGCACAGGTGGGGGTCCCTCTGGGTGACCTGTAGGGATTCGGCCCAAACCCTCAGTCCAACACCCCCTGGAGCTCCTACCTGCTGCTCCCACTCATCCAGGCCTCACTATGCCTGCTGCAGGCTCACGCCCAATCAGTTCTGATTCAGAGAGGCTTATGCTGCTGCAGCAGTGCTCGCCAGCCATGAGCCCTGTGTCTGGCACCTTCCCAAGGGGAGTGGCCTGCAGAATCGGGCTGAAACCGGCTCTCCAACATCCCTTGAGGGGTCCTGGATTGCGAGAGGGCACAGACTAGGCTGAGGGATCCCACTGGTGCATGATCAGGCCAGGGAGGGAATGTGAGAGGTCTTCAGGGCGTGTCTGGCCTATCTCAGTGCAGATTGGCTGGACCTCAGCAGCAAGCTAACCTACTGGTCAGAGCATCTGCCCTCTGGTGGTCAGTGCATGTCATAGCAACTGGTTGACTGCCCTCTGGTGGTCAGTGAACATTATAGCAAGCGGTTGAGCAGCCTTAGCATATCATTAGCATATTATGCTTTGATTGGTTGTTCGGTTCTGCCATTCGGTCTATTTGCATATTACTCTTTTATTATATAGGATAAATATATTTTTATTGATTTTAGAGAGAGGAAGGGAGAGGAAGAGAGAGATAGAAACATCAATGATGAGAGAAAATCATTGATTGGTTATCTCCTTCACGCCCCCAACTGAGGATCGAGCCCGCAGCCTGGGCATGTGTCCTGAACAGGAATTGAACCATGACCTCCTGTTCATAGGTCGAGGCTCAACTACTGAGCCATCCCAGTGGGCTTCCCTGCTTTTCCCAATTAGGCTGATGTAGGTATTTAAAATCTCCCCTCCGGGCTTCTGAATGCGGCTTTCCCCCGAGTGCCTGTCAGCGTGGACACTGAGAAAGTCCCCACCTGGAAGGAATTACCAGGTTTTTATTTCTAAATGAAGAGAACATGTGAAGGGACTGAGTTGAAAAGTGAGCACAGCCTCAGAGGCCAATGACAGCTGGTGCACAGGTGACAGTCTTACATCTCGGTGTCTGGGGGCCAGTTATCTGCGGGGGACTTGTTGGGGTGGGGGGAGTAGG
This sequence comes from Murina feae, assembly GCA_004026665.1. Lineage (NCBI taxonomy): Eukaryota > Metazoa > Chordata > Mammalia > Chiroptera > Vespertilionidae > Murina > Murina feae. Next base: position 15,256 of record PVJC01002106.1, on the reverse strand, counting down.
GGGCAAGGAGGAGGGGGAAGGGGGAGAAAATGGGAGACATTTATAAAACTATCAACAATAAAAATATAAATTAAAAACAAACACCAAGTGGGAGCTTGGTTTCGTAGGAAGAGGACAATACTGCCATAGGAACAGGAAGGTGCCCCAGAGTCTCGTGCTCAGACTCCCTTTCGTGTCTCCGAGTCCCTAAGGCCTCGCTGGGAGAAGTCGGTGGGCAAAGCAGTGACTTAGGTTTGAGTGCTGGCATTTGTCAGGCCCTCGTGTGGGCCAGGTTGTTAATCATATTTTAAAATCCTCTCTGCATATGATTTTCAATACGTATTATTGTGGAATAAGACACATGCCATAAAGTGCACACAGCTTAGTACACAGCCTGAGGGATTTTAACATCTGATATACTTGTGTATCCAACATCCGGACCAAGACAGAATGCATCCAGCCCCAGGAAGCTCCCTCATGCTTCTTCTCACTCAAGAACTCTCTCAACAACCCCCCATCCCGGTGTGTATGTGCGAGAGTGGGGTCTTCTCAAGTCTTCCCGGCCTGCGCCCAGCTCTGAACATGGGCGTGGCCTTCTAGATGCCCCAGGACACAGGAGTTCGTCAAGCCTCTCTGCGGACATCTGTGGCCCAGTATTTCCTTTCCAGCGTTGTGGTCAGCCTCCTGTTGTCCACAGCTGGTAACCTGCCCCAGGAGCCGGGGTGGTGCACAGTCAGTGAGGACTGTTTTCATTAAAACCCACAAAGATAGAGCCGTTCTCACAGAAGGAGTGCCGAGTCCAGCCAAGTACAGGCCAGCGCTGAGGATGGAGCTTTTTAGCAAATTGCCAGACAAGTCTCCTGAGGAGCTCCAGCCCGTTCTGCTCCTCCTGCGGCGGCCAGGCTGCTGGCATTTACAGCCACCGCAGCTCCAGGCTCTGGCGTTTCAGGGATACAATAGAGCAAGTTAAAATGCCATAAAACATGCTGTTCTTGCTTGGGATGCGGCCATTTTTCTTGCAACTCCTTGGGCTGATGCAAGTCTTTAGTTAATGTCTGGGGTTCTGCACAGGTTGGAGCTGACAGTTGTGGTCGGTGTGTTCCTGGCTTTCGCAGAAAAGACCCTTCCTCCTCATCCGGGAAGCTGTCCATCAGCTGCGAGCTTCCAGCGAGATTTTACTGGAAGTTTGCACATCAGCAAAGCCAAGTGCAGCACAGGGGACTGTGCAGCTGCTGCCGGACGGGGGATTTCTGGAGCACAGACCCCGGCGGCTGCTCCTGGGAGTCTCCCCAGGGCTTCCGTGGGGAGGGAGGTGGGCTGCTCCTGGGCTCCTTCCCTGCACCTGGTGGGCAGTCCCAGCACCTGGCAAGCAGCAGGCTTGGTCTCTCCTCGCAGGCTCGGTGCTCCGAGGCCAGGCCCAGGCAGGCAGTGTCCCCTGAGCAGAGCCCACGTGTTCTTCCCCGATTCCTGGGACTCCTATTCAGGGCCCCTAAGGGGAGATTCTCGGCTTCCAGGGAAGGCTCCACCCTCCCTGCAGTGTGGCCATGACCTTGCACTCCAGCCTCACCAGCCAGCCAGCCACCTCGGAACACAGGGGCTGTGTCCATGTGTTCCTCTAGGTCTACTTGTCTCCTAGGAAGCAGCACACGGAGACCTTTAACGACGGTTCCCATGCACACACCACGAGGTTCTATCCAGTTCCTTCCGGCCTTTTCCCAGTTGGCCTTGAAGTTTCCAGAAATCCTCTCCCCAGGCTTCTTGGTTGAAACGCCTCGTCTTGTCTAAGAATTTCTGCTCCAAGAAGAATACAGTTTCTCCTCATGAACCAGGGACAGCTGGTGGGCGGAGTGCACACAACACTCCGAAGGAGAAAGAGTCACTTTCTGCCCAACTGGCTGCTCCTCAAAGGCCACGGGCAATGCCTGCAGGGCCCCAGCCACCCCCCTGCTGGCCACCAACCTTGTGCATTCAGCCCACCAGCAGGAGGGTCCCTGGGGCTCCAGATGCCCCCAAAGACAATGGGTGACTTTATTTTTCATTTGTGTGGCTAAGGGGGCTCAGTCAGTCATAAGAACAAAGAAATACCAGGTCTCAGAAGAGAATTCAGGTCACTCACTATGTTTTGCAAGAGGGACTATTTTTAAAAAATATATATTTTATTGATTTTTTACAGAGAAGAAGGGAGAGGGATAGAGAGTTAGAAACATCGATGAGAGAGAAACATCGATCAACTGCCTCCTGCACAATCCCTACTGGGGATGTGCCTGCAACCAAGGTACATGCCCTTGGCTGGAATCGAACCTGAGACCCTTCAGTCTGCAGGCCGATGCTCTATCCACTAAGCCAAACTGGCTATTTTTGCAGGCTTTAAATGCCAGTTTTCAGTCGCTTTACAGCTTCTACCCATGAGAATTTCAAAATCCATAAGGACCTGGTTGTAAAGAGGTCATCTTGCTGCAGAGGCACTATCTTCAAAAAGTCAATCTTCCCGGCCCGCGTGGCTCAGGGGTTGAGTGTTGACTTATGAACCAAGAGGTCATGGTTTGCTTCCTGGTCAGGGGCACCTGCCCAAGTTGTGGGCTCCATCCCCAGTGTGGGGCATGCAGAAGGCAGCCCATCAGTGATTCTCTGTCATCATTGAAGTTTCTCCTTCTTCCTTCCTCTATGAAACAAATAATAAAAATATATTTTAAAAAAAGTCAATCTAAACACATGCCAAACCAAGAAGCAGGGTGACCCTTGGTTGAGAATAAAATACCGAAGAGTGTGTGGTCCCCAGAATCACAAACTCAACTTTTTGGGGTGTTCCCCACTGAACGGGTAAAAACAAGTCACCGTCCTCCCATTCCCGTGTAGCAGGCATTCCGTTTGCCCACAATCGTAAATTCTAGATTGAGTATCTGATATTACAAGAACTTAAAGCCCTGACAGATGGAGGCAGAAGTATGAACTCTGCAGTACAATGTGGAGCCTTTGGTATCCAGGCAACAGTCAAATAAGGTTTCGTTGGACAAGAACAGAGAGAACGAGGAGCCGGCCTTCGTAGGACGCCGTGCTTGTGTGTGGTGGTGACGGGGGGGGGGGGGGGGGGGGGGGGGGGGGGGGGGGGGGGGGGGGGGGGGGGGGGGGGGGGGCAGTCTGCTGTGAGCAAGCAGGTGTGGCTCCTTTTATAGCAGCAAGCAGTGTGGCATAGCCCTGGCTGCCAGGCCCCCATCTTCCTTCTGCCCTGATGATTTAAGCTTTGGGACTTCTTGTCCCGAATGCTTGGAGAAAAGCTCTAACAATGACATTTAGTAAAAACAAAACCAAAAAACCCTCTAATTTTAGAATGGAGGGCGACAAGTCTCATTTTTGCTTCCCTCAGTCATCTACTTTCCATCGCGGACGGAAAGTTTTGTTCTGATTCTATCAAAAGCGATGAAGTGCTTCCAGCCCGGGCCATCCTCGCCATCCCTGTGGCCTCATCCGTCATTTCTGGGACCAGCACTGGCATTCGTTAGTGTGCAAGCTGTCCAAGCATTCACCTGGCCAAGGGAGTCATAGATCATTCCCCACCCCAGGTCCCTGACCTTAAGCCCTGACCTTAAGCCCTGACCGTAAAATGGATTATCCCCAAACTGTTTGCTTATCCATAGCCCCTGGTGCCCGCAACACCCAGGGGAAGCTCCATACATTCCAAAGACCCCTCCCTCCTACTCAACCCCTCTCCTCCCTTACCCGCCCCAGACCTTAAAAACCCAGCCCAGTTCGGTCCAGGTGCGGCTCCACCGGCCCCTCTCCCTTCCCGGGACCGGTAGACCCGTCCATTTGCTCCTAATAAAGCCTGGCTGATTTTCCATTTGGCTCAATCTTTAATTCTTCGACGGCTTAATTAAACAGTTAGGCTCAAATGTCCTCAGTTACAAGATGGAAATTAACACCTGATATGTAGGCATTAATGCAGGAAATGAAGAAGGCAGCCAAGGAAGTCTTACTGTGACACCTCAGTTACCTGAGTTTAGGAATAAAATACATGAATTACAACTATGTAGTATTTCTGATCATAGTTTTCAGAGTAACAAGTCCATGGTAAGTACTTAAGAATACTTAGCTGTTGAATGAGTAAGTGAAATAAATGGCGAATCATTGCATTTTTTAACTGTAATGATCATGCACATAGACATCAGATATAAAGCTGTCTCTGTTTAAGAAAAAAAAAATCACCAGGTAGTCCTAGATCCATCACTCAGAACAACCCTTGTCTGCAGTGAGCCCTGAGAGACTAACCATCTCCCTCATTTTTGCTGGGAAAGGCTCTGGCAACTGAACCTCTTGAAAAGACTTTACTTTTAGAACAATACACTCAGTTCTCCAAGATTGATGCCTCTGGTAGTCTCATAAAGCAACCTGGAGTAAACTTGGGGCTGTTAGTTTATTGCCCTCGCAAGCATGTCAAACTCACAGTCGGTGGGCTGAATATCAAATGAGGCATGTGGCCCGCTGGCCATGAGTTTGACATGCTTGCAAGGGTGTGTGTGTGTGTGTGTGTGTGTGTGTGTGTGTGTGAGGTGGGGGGTACAGGTGGCAGAGGAGTGTTACCAGAGGGTGTTGATTCACTCCCACCAGTAAAAACAAGCTGTTAACCTCATTTTCTGAGCAATAACACAATCCTGGGCCCAGCTTCTGTAACTCATGAACAGTCTTCCAGAAGCACGTATAAAGCAATACAAAGAATAAAGCAGATATACTTTATTTATGGATCCTGGAAGTGGTCTTCAGGGACTAATTCACCTTGTTATCATGAAGAATGAGCAGTACTAGAATATTGAAAACCTGACAAATTCCATGTTGAAATTTCTTGAAATCTTAATATCATCTTCCTCTAGAAACAAAAGGATGAAAGTTTATGATGTGAAGGTCTGAGAAGAAAAGCTCTTGTGTTGTTCCCCAGGGCTGATACCGCATAGGCCTCGAATGGTTGTCCCATTCCAGCCACCCTGGCCTCCAGCCCTTGCATTTTGATTCTGTTATGTACACCGGATTGTTGCACATGATTTTATTAAAATACTCCTCCTCACGTCGTTGACTGCTTCTCTTCAAATCTTTTAGGGAAAAAAATGTAATGCCTAAATAATAATACAGTACCATGTCTTCTCATTGTCCAGTTTATATGTATAGTATTGATTAATGTCTGTACATCACTAGAACATATACTTCATGAGGGCAGGGGCTAGTGTTCTTTGAAAAATATGTTTTTATTGATTTTCAGAGAGAAAGGAAGAGGGAGAGAGAGAGATGGAAACTTCAATGATGACAGAGAATCACTGATTGGCTGCCTCCTGCAGCCCCCCCCCCCACAGGATTGAACCATAACTTCCTGGTTCATAGGTCGATGCTGAACCACTGAGCTACGCCAGCCGGGTTTGGATAGTGTCTGTTTTGACCTCATATTTGACCTCACAAAGGTCAGAGAAGAAAATGATTAATACAACCTGGAAGCTGGAGGGAGATGGAATGAGCATGAAGCATAACACGGTGGAGTAGATTAGCATGGTGGCATATCCAAAAGTCAGGACATGGATGCAAAGGAGGGAATGAACAGATGTGAGCTGACAGGGGCAGGTTGGGACCAGCTTGTTGAGAGCCTCACTCTGGTTAAGGAGTTTGGACATTTTCTAGGCCTTGAGGAGCCATTTGAGACGATTAAGCAGTAGAATAACACACTTCCATCTGTGTTTCTGGTTGAATTCTGGCAGCAGTGTGGAAGGCAGTGGCAATAAAAACAGGATGATAAGTAATATGCTCAATGCTTCTCCCCTATTTGCACAATTTTTAGCCCCAATTTTTAGCCCCGACACACATCATGTTTGTACAAGAACATCCCCAAGTCTGGAGAAGCATCTCCTGATCTTAAGGAGAGTTTTGTTGTAAAGCAAAAGGGCAAAGTGGCCATCAGCCACTGTATTATGCTACATGCCCGTAAGTGCCCAATAATAAAATCATTTGACAAAAGTCATTAACTTAATTCATGGGACTGTAACATTTAAGTCTGTCCAGACCTTCACAGAAACCGACCTTTGGGAAATATTGCAGAGAAATAGCTAGGAAATCAATGTCATACATCTTCCAACAAAGGTCCAAATCGACAGGAGACTAATGCTAAGGAAGTAGCTAGAAATAACAGTGCCGTGGAAGTAACAAGTCATGGACACCCCGCAGACAACTTGATATAACTAGTGATCATGAAGATACCACTATTGACCTGTCAGGGACATAGTAATATTTGTTGAGGATCTACTAGGCACCAGGTGCTGTTCTAATTGGTGTAACATGATTGGCCCGTGTAAGCCTCACAGTGTTATGAGCACCCTTCTCAGCCCTCTTTCAGAAACAGAGAAAGGGGGCAGAGGCCAGGGCAGACATCTGTCCCAGGTGGGGCCCTCCCAGCCACCCCGCCTCCTCGGACAGAGCTGGGCTCAGGCTAGTCAATGCCTCCTGGCTCCTTTTATGGTCAAGTCTTCGCCCATCCTCTGTCCTTTTCAATTTAAGAGAAAATATCCGTTCCCCTGGGTTCGTGTTTGCCTGGCTTTCCCTGTGTTTCACAGAACACCACATGTGTTTTTGTCTGGTTTTGACAGTGATCATTTGGAAAGATTGGTTCTGGCTGGAGCTGGCTCAGGGGCGGGAAGCCCTGAAGCCCAGGCTGGCGGGAATTGGGACTCACCGGGTGCTGCAGGGGCCTGCGGCTTTCACAGATCCGGGATGGCACCTCCTGTGCTAAGAGCCGGTCATATCACTCTTTACACATTACTCTGGGGAAGTGCACCCTTGTTTCCCCCTCGTGCTCTGTCCTGGAATTGATGCTGCCGAACAGAAACACGAATGAACCAACATTCACGTGTGCTTATGAAGATCCTGACAGCGGCGTGGCGTTGTGACCATCACACTCAGAATTAGTGCCGTAAAGAAGCATTCGGAGTACAGAGTGGTGTGGGCTATTTTGGTAGAGCCCATGGAAGCTCAAGAATGAGAATCTTGCCTGGCTGGCGTGGCTCAGTGGCTGAGTGTCGACCTATGGACCAGGAGGTCACAGTTCGATTGCTGGTCAGGACACATGCCCGGGTTGTGGGCTCGATCCCCGGTGTGTGTGGGGGTGTGTGTGCAGGAGGCAGCTGATCAATGTTGCTCTCTCATCATTGCTGTTTCCATCTCTCTCCTTTTCCCTTCCTCTCTGAAATCAATAAAAATATTTTAAAAAGAATGAGAATCTTTGGAAAAGCTAAACATTAATAATGTATAGACTGTTGTTATATGATAGCCTCTTTATCATGACAGCCTCCTAACTTTATGTATGCCTCCCTTGACAAAAATGACTAAGTGTGGTCAAAAGAAACCAGAGGCACTCTTAGGATATTGTGCATTTTTAAATTACAGAATCTAACTACCTCAGGGAAAATGAATTTCAACTTCCTGCGCCTCACTGACCACTATTCCCTTCCACCATCCCAAATCAGGTGGCAGTGTCCTCCAGGGTTTTCAACGCCAATGCCTGTAGCGATCACACTGTGATGTCAATGAGTCACAAGGACCCAGAGTTCTGTCTCTCCTATTTCTGGAAACAGAAGTACTATTTTTTGATTTTCTACTTTTGACAGAGACATGGGTACAGGCAAAACTTGCTCTCCTGTGAGGACGTCACAGCACCATAAGTTGCTAACAGGCGGGATGACCAACGTTCGTGCTGGCTCACTGGGCTTCACACTGTGCCCTCTGCAGGCCCCTTTCCTCTCAGCCAAGCCCACCTTTTAGGGGATCATCTCCTCCTTCTCAGGACCCAATTCTTTATCAGTGTGAGAGCTTTGATTTGCAAGTAATAGAAAGTAGAATTGAACTGGCTTACGTAACCAAGTACTTACATGATTTACAAAACTAGAGGTCGAGTCCAGAGTTGTACAGGGTTCAGGTGAAGGTTGATCAGGGCTCTCTCTGTGTGTCTCGCTGTTCTGTTTGGCTCTGTCCTTCAAGGTTTGACCACATCCCTGTGATGACTTCTCCCAGGTAGTCAAATGGCTGCAGCAGCTTCCGGTGTCATCTAAGTACACCATGCCACCCAGGACAAGAGAGGGGTCCCCTTTTACCTCAACCACCACACTCCAGTCCTGCACATTGATGGGTAGGACCTGTCAGTTAACACAGAAAAGACCCCACACCCTGGTTTGGACTGATGACCTTCGCTAGATATTGTTTAACTGGTTCTATCCCCTTGTGACTTATAAATCAGGTTCCTAATTCAATAACCATGTATTTCAACCTTGCAGACAAGGTTGTCTCGGGCAGTCGGAAGATGAACAGACCTCCACATTGACACTTCAGAATGTTTAAAGTTTGTATAGAAGCCATAATCGGGTTCAGTCACATACACAGTCCAGGATGGTCTCAGCCACACATCACATTCAAGGCTATGTCCTAGAAGAGGCTCCTATAGTGGGAACAGGGGGCGGAAGGTACATTCCAAGGATAGGGGAGGGGGAAGAAGCCTTTAATTGCCCAGGTCCAGCTTGTGGGTCAATTGGAGGTCATATCCCCTCAAGGAGCTCCTCCATCACCCTACCATTGGAGCTGCACCTGAGTGCATTCTGTCTGTGCAGCCAGTTGGAAGGACGGAGGCAAAGAACAAAAATCTCCTCCAGCTGAGTCATTCCCTGTAAGCAGCCATCCTAGGAATCCAGGAGTTTATTCCCACTGCACTGACCACTGAGTCACGTGGCCACACTGAGCTGCAAGGCAGGCTGGAACTGCAGCCTTTTAGCAGGTACGTCAAGAGCTAAGTAAAACTGGAGTTCTGATGCTACAAAGGAAGGGGCGCATGAATTTGGGGATCTCTGTCAATGAAGGAAGTAGGCGTTTGAGGGAAAATTAAAATTACTGTTGAAATAATTTTATTTCTACAAAATGAAGCAGGCCATTTTGTGGGAGACCTAATTTTGTAAGATGTCTTGTGCTATTTTAACAGTATGCTAGATTTTGTGCATAAAAGAGTATAAGCCTGTTGCATCTACTAGTTTAAATGCTTTTGAGGAAGAGCCATTGGCCCTTATCGGTGCGTATAATTTGATGTGTGTGTTCATCCCTTTTGTTGACTTCAGGGTCCATTATTTGCTACAAGCTTTTGTGTGATTTACTGAGCAATGTGCTGAGTCCCCACTAACTTCAGTGATTTTCTCTTTCCATCCCGCCTCCGTGTGTGGCCTGTCGGGTCAGAACAGTAACATTTGCACGTCAGAGGTTGTTCGATAGTCAAATAGCACTGCCATTCTTTCTAAGAAATCTTTTTTGAAAAAATATATTTTATTGATTTTTTACAGAGAGGAAGGGAGAGAGATAGAGAGTTAGAAACGTCGATGAGAGAGAAACATCAATCAGCTGCCTCCTGCACACCTCCCACTGGGGATGTGCCTGCAACCAAGGTACATGCCCTTGACTGGAATTGAACCTGAGACCTTTCAGTCCGCAGGCAGATGCTCTATCCACTGAGCCACACCGCCCAGGGCTCTTTCTAAGAAATCATAATTGAGGTTGGCAAAGTGGCAGAGATCTGGTCTGTGGCTTGGTGTATTTGGTGTCCATTTCTGTCACCTTCTCTGGGGAAAGTGCATGCATAGGAGGGAGTCTGTGTAGACTTCCAATCTTTGAAGTCTCATTGGTGTAGTGTAGGCCCCATTACCCTTATCCTGCAAAAGGCCATTCATGAATGAGGTAGCTCGAGGTTTTAAATTGTGCAGGAGGGCTTCTGTGAGAACAAGTTTCTAGGGAACAGAATTATGCAGAGTTCTCCTTCCACAAATGCCACACATCACAGTTATGCAATCTATAAAGTTTGATTTGTTATGTCAAAAGCGGTTATTCTCCTAAGCCAATCTCTCTTTTTTTTATTCACATATTACAACTTTATCCGAGAGAGCTGGTGGGCTCTGTAAACCTGTGGAATGGAACGCCATCCACACATCATGTTGTAGTAAGCAGCACATGGCTGTGGAGTATGAGAACTGCCCCTTTCGACTTTGGGATTCTGGGCAGCTATGATCTCTCTATGACCTCTCGGAGCCTCAGTTTCCCCTTGTCACTTCTAATTAGATTCTGTTTTGATGGCGATCACTATCTTAGGCACTGGGAGGGAGACAACTATGAACAAGATAAAGGCAGTTGTGACTTTTATAGAAGTTGAAGCTGAGGTTACAAGTTCCATTGCTTCCACAGGGTGAACAGGGGACAGAAATGCCTGGAGAAGAAGGAAGTCAGCAATCGAGGGGAGATGGAGATTGTGGCTGAACCAGAGGCTATTGCTCATCAAAACAGGTCTAGTTGGTTAATTGTGTCAACAACTAGTACAAGTAAAGCAGAACAATGCCAGGCCCATAATTTACACTCAATAAATGTTAGCTATTATTAGGGGAGTGCGTAGAAAGAGGATTCCTTGAGAGTTTTAAAGGCTGAGTTTGAGTTAGAAAATGTATGGATGAAACCCTGGCAGCTAAAAAGTGCCTGCATTGTAGCATTACCAGAAAGGGCAGGTTTGATGAAAATAGCTGGACATAAGTATTGAGACATATCTACTCTTTGGTTGAGTGATGCTGTGATAGTTAATTTTGTGTGTCAACTTAGCTGGGCTGTGGTGTCCAGATAAGCAATCAAACATCATTCTAGATGTTTCCGTCAGGGTGTTTTTAGATGACATTTACGATTGAATCAGTGGACTTCAAGTAAAGCAGATTGCCCTCCATAATATGGGTGGGTCTCACCCAATCCGCTGAAGGCATGAGTAGATGACAGATGTTCCAGGTGAGGCCGGGTAAGCACTGGGGCTCCCAGCCTGGCCCAGAGCATCAGGACAGCAGTGCCTCAGACTCCAAGGAACAGGAAGGCTCGGTCCCTGGGCATTTCATAGTGAGACGCTTCAGTGCTGCAGGTCCTGTGTATGAGCCAGAGGAAGAGGAGTCACATTCATGACCAACACAGAGTGTCATCACCACATGACTATGGACACAGAGTGAAACTTAAGCTGATTTAAATATGCATGATGTTTCCTTTCCACCTGGGTTCATGGTCACTGATCAGATGTGCATTTGAGAAAGATCGTTCTGACTACAGTTGGGATTGGAAGACAACAAGGGGAGAGAAGGGTCTGGCCACAGTCTATGGGCTCTTCCTAGTCTCACTACTATACCCTTAGCCCTGGAGACAAGATTATGCACTTGTCAAATACTATATTTGAATGTTTTATATTTTAGAAACATTCATATCGATGTACTAAAGCCTTCCCCAGACTATAACTTTATTGATTTATCAGCAAAATAGTTTTGCGTGAAATGAACATTTTTACACTGATTGTGTTATCTGCTACTTGATGGCTAAAAGCATTGTAAAGAGAAAATTTCAATATATTTAGAAAATCAGATGGTTAAAGAATTGATGAAAGGAAAATGTTTCATGAAACAAGAGTGGCTTATGGGGAGGGGAGGAGGAAGCACAAGGAAGAACGTTGCTTCCCCTGAACTGGTTGCCAGAGGCCACTGAGGACAGAGGGGCTGTCTCATTTCAGGCAGAGGCAAGTGGCAAGGAGTCAGTGCTCCTGCAGCATAAGAAGCTGTTAGGGGCACACTAGTACATTCCCTGAATACCTTCGGATTATGCTTTGTACCTGATAAACCAAGAGTGAGGAAAGGTCTTGGGGCTGTTGAGAGTGGGCAGAGAATATATATCACAAAACCAGGAAACCTACCAAGAGTGGCTTAAACAATGAAATACTTAGTTCTCTCTCCTAATCAGAAGCCTGGGGTAGGAAGCGCAGAGGAACTATTTAATCTGCTCAGAGGTTTCCATGTGGCCTGGGCTTCTCTCACTCTTCCCTTCTGCCATTTCCAGCCTGACACATCCTCATCCTTAGGCATGTTGTCTCGTGGTGGTTGCAGGGTGGTCTTAGGCATCACTTAAGTATCAGGTTTGTCCGCTTTTCCTTTCTTTGTTTCCAGTACCTGCTGCAGTATGTGTACATAGCTCAAGCACAAAGTAGCTGCTCAATAAATATTGCGTGAATGAATGATTATGTCGCTTCTAAAGAGAGAGTTGAAGGATGTCATTATCTGCTGGTTTTGTACTTAACTTTGTAATAGAACTTTAAAACTAGCATTAACCACCTTCTGACAAGTAAAAATAGTAAGGTAGACACAGGTAAAGGGACCATTTAGGATAACATAGGTAGTTACCAGCAGAGGACCCAGCCAACATTGGGCGGGATACAGCATCCAAGCTTTTCTTGTCCCCTACCTGAACATCCTGCTCAGAGTGTGGACACTACCTGTGGAGGCAGGAAGGTCTGGCTTTTCTCTAGTCACCTTCCAGACTTTTGTTATGGCAGGAACTTGGAGCCTAATTACCTTTGTCTTAGCCTTTACGTTCCCAAACACTGGATCTTACACATCACAAGTCTTGCTTTGTGAGATCATTGTCTCTCTGTTCAAAGGGAGGAAGGCAATGATGAAATGAGGGAGGTGGGGAGCCACCATGAGACCTTCACCAGCTAACTTGGATCTTCTAGACCTTAGCCTGTAGTCGACTAAATGCACACTAGACTCCATAATCACTTAAATGAAGGAAGAGGTGAATACATGAACTATCAATGAATTCATCCCCGTCTAAGAAGAGTTGGGAATCTGGCTGGCAGCTGTCCTGTCTTGTTCAGAGAGTGCTGTGGAGGCTGCTGAAATGGTCTGAATAGCAGCAGTGGGTGTGCTGATTAAAGCATTGCGTTCTGTAACCCTGCGTTGTGCTTGGAAGAATTTCCAGGGGAGAGAACGGGGCCAAGTCTGTTTCCAGGGAAAACATTTGGTTAATATAACCCCTAGGAAATCAGTGATTACCAACTTCCAGCCCAAAGAGTGTTTTGGGATTGTTACACAGAACAAAAGCTAAGCTACTGTAAGTTTTCTCACCAGTGTGCGTGGCAGCTGCTAGCCAAGCAGTGAGAAACGAGTCGTTTGAAGCTGTCCTACCCTATTTGCTTCGTCTTTAACAGAGTTCTGATGTGCTTACTATTGAGTGTCTGTTCCAATCCCCACCCCCAAATGTTTCTGAAGCATTTGGAAGTGCAAGTGCAAAGTACTCAAAGTGGAATGAGTCTGCAGATGATATAAATTTGGGAGGAACTATGAATAGTTTAGATGTTCTTGAAATGCAATTTGATCTTGATAAATGAAAGACGTGGGCTGAAATCAGTCAAAGGAAATTTAATAAAGTAGCTCACATAGGGAGAAATGAAAGTGTAGTATTCAACTGGGAGAAATGTAGCTTCAATGATATTGCCAAGTAGCCAGCCTTTGGCGCTTTGCAGCTATTAATAAAATGATGATGAATCACGTGAGTGTGTTAAATGGCAGTCGGTACATTGTCACACAGCAGTAGAAACATTACTAATAAAATTACTTCAGAAAGAACATCTCACCATACATGCAACAATTAGTGGCTGCTTAATTGAAGCAAGATTTGGAAAATAGCTCCCAAACAACATATGTATACTGGGGGACTGACTATTCTCTGATGCCCCCAAAAAAGAGAGATAAGGGAAATATCAGGATGCAGGATGGCACCTGCTTCTCCGTCTTGAGTGGCCTTATTTGTAAAGACAGCTCTCTCTCTCTCTCTCTCTCTCTCTCTCTCTCTCTCTCTCTTTTCAGTCTTTGCAGCACTCTCCCCTCCTCAGCTGTTGGGTTGGTGGCAGCTGCGCAATCAGTGGAATTATTCTGTGCCTGCCTCAAGGTCATTGTAGAACTGATCTGCTGAATTCTCCTCTGTACCCCAATCCTGGCCTTTGGGCCTCTGGTAGACAGACCCAGATTAATCATGAATGTGACTCATAGATCTATTCATGGCTCCTTTTAGTATTTAGCGATTTTAATTGTTTTACAACGTAGTAAATATCTGTGAGCCCACCACTTGGAACAGAAGTCAGGAAGGTGCATCTGTCTTCATCCTGACACCAGGCTCTACCCCATCTCCTCATGCTCTTGATCTGAGATGAGTGTCATTCAGAATTCCAGGTTCATCAATTTCCCTTCCCCCTCTTTAACAGTTTTATAGCATCTACTTAGAATCCTTAAAAATGTTTAACTTTATAAAAAATGTCATGATATGTGTAATTATGTGGGATTTGCCTTTTTTCACTTATACTGCCAAGATCCGTCCATGTTGTAATATGTTGCTGTAGTTCATTCATTCTTACTGCTGTATAGTATTCTATTATGTGACTGTACCAAACTGTATTCTTCTTCTCTCCTGTTGATGGCTACTTGGGTTACTCCCAGGGTTTCACTGCTATGAACAATATTACTACTAACATTCTAGTAGATTTATTCTTTTAGAAGAAAAGTGTCTCCTGGATCATTTTCATCATCAAACATGCTCTAGTGTCACTGATGATAAATTCACTTGTTCCTACCTTTACCCCACATTCTTCTGGGGTAAATCTCTATACATAGAGATTGTATAATCTCTATGTATAGAGATTAGATCTCTATGTTAGATCTCTATGTTCTCATTTCCAGACAAAACTCTTCTACGAGTTGCATACACACTCCCTCTACCTCCTCAGTGTCTACTCCCTCCTCAAGTCATATCTTCTGACCTTTGTCCCTATATCTGCACCCAAACTACTTTTGCTAAGGTTTTCATGCTGCCATGGTTTTCATGCTGCCGAACCCAATGGGCATTTCCCCGCAATCTTATAGAGCAGTTGTTAGCTGTATTTTACTTAGCTAAGCATCCCCCCTTCTCTTGGCTTCCCTACTGTCACATTGTCCTGGATCTGCTCCCTGTCTGTATTTTGGTCTTTTCTCCTTCACTTACTACTTAAATATAAATATCAGAACTCATCAGAGGTCAGTTGTAGGTCTCTTTCTCTTCTCACTCTAATTTCTCCCATGGGTGGCCTTCTTTTACCTACTTAGCTAAAGTCTTCCTAGCATCCCTTTTCCCTCTCAAGCATGTTCCAGTTTGGGTGATAAATGATATATTCTCTCTATCTGCACACAGTGACTCATGACTTCTGACTTCTGAAATCTCCTATTAGTCATCTTTCCTGGGCTATTTTACAAGCACTTCAAACTTAACATTTCTAAAACTAGACTTCTGCTTTCTTTCCAAAACCCGTATTTTCTTAGTCTGCATCTCAGAAAATGGAAACTCCACCCACTGTTTTGGGTTTCGATAGTCCTCCCTCTCTCTCTCCCTCCCTCCCTCCCTCCCT